>CATIXQ010000014.1:3842084-3940074 GCA_949711755.1 Leptidea juvernica | reverse complement strand
ACATTTACCCTTAAAGCTATTATGTATCTTATGAAGCCTACTAGAATTACTTACAAGCAATCCCTTATTTCTAGTGTTATAATAATGAAAATCACTATTAAGAGCAAAAAGGTGACGATTTTTGTGAACGTATATTTAATTTTCATAAATGTACTGACAATGAACAGTCATTATATTTATTTCTTTAAATTTTTTTTTGAGAGACTGTCTGTATATAAGACTGTCTGTATAAAAGAAATTTCCACGTATAAAGTCACTATATCACGATATCTCTGGAACCATAAGCCGTAGAGACTTGAAATTTGGTAGGAATATTCCTTTCGCCGAAATTCCACTCGAACGAGTTTTTTTTAAGGAGTTATTAACAGAACAACGTCTGTCGGGACAGCTAGTTCTATATATAAGTTTATTTCTTCGACCAAGCTGGGTCATAGTAGATTACAAGATTGCAAATTATAAATAAGTGAATAGTAATTCCTAATAGTAATTACGACAATTTCAATAAAAGTAACAGCCAAAAAAAATCAAAATTTCTTTGAGTCAGTGAGAGAATTATTTTACACTGTTTCAAATACTGTCAGTCAAATTATATGTATACTTATAAACCAGTGGTGAAGCCTTTGAAAAAAAAAAATAAAAAGTAAAAAAAAAATAGTAGTATGAAACCTATTGGAAACGACGTACAACTTTGCAATTTGACTTTTCCATAGGACTTGTAGTTTTGCTGGAAATCGAGATAAACCGTTTTTTACCCTAAAACACCACTTCCCGACCTCATATCACCCGTAATTTATTTTTCCATTCATTTTTGTAATATCTCTTCCATTTCCAATGGATTTCAAACTATTATAATTTTTTTGGTTTCAAAAATTATCGACCCTGGTCTAGTATGTGAGTTCGTGTATTCATTTTAAAATAGCGGTTTCTGTACAGACTATGTAAACCTAAAATGCCTAATTTAGGGTTAGATAATTTGTGTTGAACTGTGCATAAAAGAGTATTTATGTATTTATATTTTTCTAACTGAACTTATTAGGAACAATATTGTAATCAATCAACAGATAAAGCGATCTAACCTTTAACTGTGGCGAACTTACGGCCGTTTTCAATAACCTATCTATCCTTACTTTAAGTTACTAGAGGTAGACAAATCTATGCTTTTACGCTTACTTACATTTCAATAACCTATTGACATAAAGCATTGGACTATATTTATATTGGACATAACTATGGATAGATAAGATCTTGTCATTAAACGGTGGCAGCAATGTGCCCATAACTAGAGATACGTTATTGAAAACGGCCGTTAATGAATATTGTCACTTCTACCAGTTTCATTTTCGAAGGAAACTCAATCGCGACACCACACTATTGCACTAGGAAGAGGAACTGGGGATTGATAACACAATGAAACGATTTCTATTGTCATTTTGCCGAAAAGTACTACTCCGCCGGGTGCGCCAAAGTTCACCTAAAATTTCAACTCCGATAATTGGAAATCCGAAAATGTTCTTCCTAACATTTTTCATCCTAACAATCACAATTCCTAATTAATTGTCTCTAATGTTAATAATTCCGAAGTATTCAACTTCATAATGTTAGTAGCAATAAACATCTATTATACTTTTGTTTTCCAGGTTTTCTCAACATAACCATTATGTTTATACTATTATTCAAAGACATATCTTTTTTGTTTAGATTTCTTTTTATTCATAATAATCAATATTATATACATTAATTTTGCGTAACTTTGTTTTCACATAACATGTAGGTATAACATATAAGAATAATAGTACCATGGTACAAGTAGTTAAATACATGTTTTCATATATATATTTCAATTAAATAAGTTTAATATTAGCGGCTATAGCTTTAAAATAATCACTTTTATCGGTGTATTGATGATAACCTCTTTATGAAGTTTGACTTTGACAGTTAGTGATTGCAATGAGAAATATTTTATGATTCTGTTCATATAAAATAATAATAATAAACCGAATCATTTTCCAGAAACAAAAGATAGGTTAGGTTAAGTTAGAACATAAATACATATGAGCCCGACATATATAGTCATCATTTCAGCCGGAAGACGTCCACTGCTGGACAAAGGCCTCCCCCAAATATCGCCATGACGATCGGTCCTGCGCTGCCCTCATCCATCCTGCTCCGGCGATCTTGACCAGATCCAATAATAATCATTAAAACTATAAATATCATCTTCTACCCACATATATTTTTTAATTACACTTGGTAAATGTTTCTTTCTGAGTATGAGTGAAAATATTATGGTGAGTATGTTTAGGGATAAAAGCGTTATGATAAAAAACAGTAGGAGTTTAAATATATTTACATTAATGATGTTATTAATTACAATTTTCGGAAATCGCCGGTAGCACTACAAATAGTATGAATGAAAACTTTAGGATGAAAATAGTTAGGAAGAACAATTTCGGGTAAAGAACTTTATGTGAGCCAATATGGACCCTACTCCGCCACATATCTCTGGAACTCCCTGGAACGTTATGCCCCTCCCGTTTCCCTTTCACCCCCTCGCGTCCGTCCTGTTGCGTCAGTACGGTTTGCAGTTTCATTACCGTTATTTACATGTCGTGATATTTTCGTGCTATCACTGCTATGTTTTTGAAAATTTATATTGTTACGTTTTGACTTTTTTTGATAATAATTCTGTAGTGTTTTTTCTGTGTCACTGGAGTAATAGTTCTGTCAGACATATAAATAATAGTCTTTGCATTTATCCTAGACGTATTAGGATTATCTGTCACGAAAAAACGTTACGGCCGCAGTGGGGGTAGACGATATATCATGTGGTGAGATTATTTTATCTAATATCTATTTATATAATAATTAATAATAATAATATAACAGCGATTGTTAATGTACTTTTAATTAAAGTTAATTTAATCCCTACGAAGATGAGAATAAGAGATAGCATCATAAACTGAGGAAATCCGTAGGTGAACCAAAGTAACCGTCATAGTCCAAACGATTGCAAAACTGAAGTGGCAGTGGGCAGGGCACATAGTTCGATGGACAGATGGCCGTTGGGGCTGTAAAGTCCTCGAATGGTGGCCATGTACCGGAAGACGCAGTGTTGGTAGGCCCCCACAAGATGGACCGACGATCTGGTCAAGATCGCCGGAATACGTTGGTTGAGGGCAGCGCAGGACCGATCGTCGTGGAAATCTTTGGGGAGGCCTTTGTCCAGCAGTGGACGTCTTCCGGCTGAAGATGAAATCCCAACTAATCAATACATCTATGCATATAAATAAAATTGGAGTGTTTGTTTGTAATATTGAAATAACCATTTTTTACTACATGAATATGAATATATATACGGTACATACAGCAAAATAACATTCTTTACAATGTTTGTCTGTCTGTCTGTTAGACGGGAATTTTATTGGAAGGTAGTTGATGTAATAAGGAGTAACTTGGGCTACGTTTATTTTGAAAAAAAATCTTTTACTTTAGACAAATAAAGTAATGTTGCAATGTCCACGAAACGGTTCAACTGTACAAAATAATTTATATGGCAAAAAAACTTTGCCGGGTCAGCTATTAATATTATAAATGTGAATATAATATTGTTTGATACGCTTTCACGCCTAAACCACCGAACCGATTTTGATAAAATTTAGTAAAGAGATAGACTAGAGCTTGAAAAAGGATATAGGCTACCTTTTATTGCAAAAAAATATATGGAGGGGGTGGAATAGGGGATGGCATGGATGGTTTGTATGGAAATTCTATGAACATTGTATTAAGGCACTTGATAATAAATAATTTATAAGCGATTAATTTATAAGATGTTCGAGTATTTTTGAAACTTTGACCTACATGAGGATGAAATAGGAGATTAAAGTTCACAGGGAAATACTTTTCAAGAGACTGTCGACAATGACAAGGGATGTGCGCTGTATCGTAGGAGTTTGGAAAGATTAGTTTGTATGTGTATAATTTGAAAAGTATTCTAAAAAAAAAAAAAAATTACCCAAAGTAACTATTCAACGTGGACGAAGTCGCAGCTAAAAGCTTAAATATAAAATTAATTAAATCAATACAAAATTACCAATTATTATTTTTTATATTTTTTGGCTCATTTTTTTTGAATTTTTTGGCGAGATTTTTTTTCAATATATTTATATTTTCTCTTTCGTATGATTTTTCTTAGAATAGTTGTTTAAACACAATTTTAAATTTACATTATGTTTCACTTCTACTGTGTGTCAGACACGTTTCGATCTTTTTATGGAGTGAGTTTTCACAGTTGTCATAATCAAGAATAATTACTGAATTTTTTTAAAACCCCCATTCTTATATTTTTTTTACCTTAAGTGTAGTAGAGTCGTGTTGTAACTTAGCTTAGTAATTATAATGTTAATGTTAGTTTGTGGTTAATATTTACCTACCGTTGCCTTTTATCTAAGAGTGTTGTATAATTTTTGGAAACTTCACTGGTGAAAGTGCTAGTTTTAAGTTCTATTAATATTTATTATTGTAACACTGTTTCTTTCCTATACATAAATATTGTTATATTACTATAAATAAATAATCTTAACAAAACAAGATGTGCGATTTGTTTTGTATAACAAGTTTCCATACATTGCGTGATTTTTTGATGTTTCTTGGTGCAAACCAGTGTGCAAACTGACAGAAAAGCGAATGTCAAATCCGGTGCGTCCAGTTTGCATCAGAGATCGCGTGCTATATTATATAAAAATGAATTGCTGTTCGTTAGTCTCGCTAAAACTCGAGAACGCCTGGACCGATTTGGCTAATTTTGGTCTTGAATTATTTGTGGAAGTCCAGGGAAGGTTATAAGGTTTGAATAAACATGAAAATTCTCGGATTTAAATAAAAACAACAATTTTGATTTTCCTTTGACGTGTCCCCCGTCGTTCAGAAATCAAATAAAAATAATAGTTTAAATTGAATAACCAATTAGAATTTTTTATATCTTTCCAAATTTCTAAGGATGTAAAATAAACTTCCTTAAAACAGGGGTAATAACATTTAAAAAAAGGATTCTTTTTGTTTGTTTTAAGTTTATTTCATATATAAATTTAGGTCTCTTATTTTAAGATTTAGGCAGTACGAAGTCTGCTGGGTCAGCTAGTAAGTAATAAATAATAAGGAAAAGAGGCTCCTTTTAGGATCCTGCTAATTCTGTCTGTAATACCCTTAATATTACTTTACTCTGTTCCGGTGCTGACGAGGAGGCTGCAGTTTGTTCTCATGGAGTACTTTCTTGACATGCTGTAACTCCTCATTGAGATGATCAGCATCACAAATGCGGTGGGCTCTCTGAAATAAACATTTACCGTCAGAAAGAGACTGTAATTGGATGGTGATGAGATTCAACGTTTAGGTACCGATCAGTGTGCGTATAACTAACATAAAATAAATATATATTTATATTTGACAACATATTTGTGCTGCAGAAAAGAGGAATTCGAGCAGTCTGTAAAATGCGATCAAGGGATTCATTGAGAGAAAAGTTTGGTGAAATAAATATTATGACAGTACACTGCCAGTACATATACGAGAACCTCCTGTATGCTTATAAACATATTAGCCAATTTAAAAAGAATAGTGATGTACACAGTGTCAATACTCGAAACAAACATAAACTCGCAATTCCATCTACTAGGCTCCGTAAAATTGCTAAATCTTTTAAAGTGGATTGTGTTATATTTTATAATAAACTCCCAAATGAAATTAAAATATTACCTATTAAAAAATTTAAATGTATCATAAAATATAAATTAACATCTAAGGTCTATTATAATGTGAAAGATTATTTGAATGATAAAGATAGTTGGAATTAATGTTCTAAATTTTGTTAATGAATATTGTTATACTCATTTGAATGCTATTGTAACTTTTGTACTTCATCCTGACTTGCACTAAACAACTTATAAAGTTTTACAGTGAATAAAGTTTTTTTTTGACTTTGACTTTGACTTTATAGAAAATGTAACTTTTACGCAAAAATCTAATGTAAAAACACAGTTCCAATTACACGCTTTTAATCCTTTAAAAGCGTTTTATTTAAATTATGGTGTATTTCAGTATGTTAATCGAATAGCGGCATGATACTCTTCAGCAACCTGCAAACTAATCATAACCAAACATAAACTTGTCAAAATGCTCGGTTAAGTCGAGTTAGTGAGTCTTTTATGGGGCGATATATAAGCTTTTACAACATGATCCCAGTAAATCGACAAAACAAATGTGTTTGTTCTTGATAAAGTTCTGTATGTTCAAAAGCACATAAGGAATTTGCTAGAAACTGTGACAATCAAATGTTAACACGAGGAACAAACATAAACTTGTTATGCCTACTACTTGGTTAAGTCTTTTATTGGGCAATGAATATGCTTTATAACATGATCCCCGAATATGTACAAAACAAATGTGTTACGAAATTTAAAAGAATTGTTAAAAAACGTTTGTGTGGTAAAGGTTTTTGTAAAATAAATGATTTTCTTAATGATACCACAGACTGTGAATGGAGCGAATGGCGACAGGCTATTTAACTATAAATTTATATTTTGCGATATTACCTAGATTGTAATCCTTACTTTTATAAAAATAAGCCCCCTGAGTTTCATGTGACCGTTTTTCTCAGGTCTCAGGCACATTATTTCGAATGGGTAGTAGTATTTGACGTTCCATTTAGTAATTTTAAATACTTTTTTGAATAATATTTGAATTTGAACTTACCAAATTTATATGAATTGTTAAATAATGTTTGTGTGGTAATGATTATTATAACATTAATGATCTTCTTATGATACCTAAGGCTGGGAATGAAGGGAACACCCTTAGTCTATTTAATTATAAATTTTATTGTACAATATAATTATACCATCGGTATTGTAAAATTAAGAAAAAAAAATCCGCTGAGTTTCTTGCGCCCGTTCTTCTCAGATCTGAGGCATACTTTTTAGAATAAGGGGTAGTTTTTGACGCACAATAAGTGTTTATGTGTGTGGTGTCACACCAGAATAGCACCACCCCATCTCCTCCCGTGGGTGTCGTAAGAGGCGACAAAGAACGGAGGATGGGCAGCAGCATTTTTTTTATGGATAAAGAGGACAAACGAGCGTACGGGTCACCTGGTGTTAAGTGATCACCGCCGCCCACATTCTCTTGCAACACCAGAGGAATCACAAGAGCGTTGCCGGCCTTTAAGGAAGGTGTACGCGCTTTTTTTTTGAAGGTACCCATGTCGTATCGTCCCGGAAACACCGCACAGGGAAACTCATTCCACAGCTTTGTAGTACGTGGAAGAAAGCTCCTTGAAAACCGCACTCTGGAGGACCGCCACACATCCAGATGGTGCGGATGATATCCTAACTTGTGGCGTGTCGTGCGAAAGTGGAATTCGGCGGCAGGAATCAGTTTAAACAGCTCTTCTGAACACTCCCCGTGATAAATGCGGTAGAAGATCCGCATCCTTCCGAGAGAGCACTACAATCAACTGCGATCGCCAACCCGCCACCCAAGCGAGGCAATTATGGCGTAACCCCCATAAAATATGACAAACAATATAAGGCCCCAGCCCCCAGTCCCCGGTGGCCCCGCTCGTGGTGCCCACGGCAGCATTGGATTATTGGATGAGGGCAGCGCAGGACTGATCATCGTGGAGATCTTTGGGGGAGGCCTTTGTCCAGCAGTGGGCGTCTTGTGCTGATATGATGAAGCGATTTTTAATCCTATTTTGAGTAAAAATATTTGATTTTCAATCAAAACATTACATTTCAATGGGCTTTTCTTATTGAAACGGCTATTCTTAATATATGTTGATAGTTCTTTACTATCAAATTCTGAATTAATTCGTATTGCCGACTTTTTGTACACCTTTGCTGCACAAGTCTTATCTTAAAATATAATGCTTTATAATTTAAAAAAAACCTGAACATATACGTTCCTTTTAGTTTTTTTTTAAATTTCACATATGATTTAGTCAAATAAAGGCATATTAAATCGACTAAGCTGAGTAGTAACTATTAGGTTCTAATTTTGTGATACGTCAATAAATATTTCCGCAGAAAATTAAATAAAATTATTCGTATATTACCATGCATTTCAAACACACCTGCCTGTCGTAGTTTTAAAAGGGCCTAGCCCTAGGGTTATCTAGTATATTTACTTAGAACTAGACGAGTACATAGGAAATTACGTCCAACCCTTACATTATCCTGCATGTAAATAAACTAGGAATCTAGGAGGGTTCCACCCCTATGTATATACAGCGCTTTGATCTAGCGAATAGAAAATAGTGTCAAGTGTCCGCCATTTTGTCTTGAGCAAGCCCCGTGACGTTATTATAAAATGTGTATTGCGTCTTACACGGTAAGTTTTGTCTTTTAAAAGTTATTTAAGCAACTGTTGTGTAATAATAATATTAAAACACAAATGTGGGTTTATTATCACATGAGTGTTTTAATACTTAATTATCAACAGTTGCATACAAGACTTTATCTACACCCATAATATGAATCCTCTATAAAAGGATTTTAGATGAATCCGCTATTTAAAGGATTAAAACGCGTGTAATTGTAACTGTTTTTACATTAGATTTTTGCGTAAAAGTAACATTTTTATTTTAGTTAACCCGACGTTTCAAGACCTTTCCAGATCTCGTTTTCAGGGGGACTGCAGATGAAACGAGTCAAAGATAATATTTGTCATAGTAGTCATTATGAGGTTTAGCGCTATTTATTGCCTCGGAGTTGGTACTTGCTGTAGACAGATGGTTGTTGGCAAAAATCAATGACAGCGCCCTCTTCCTTTTTGGTATGTGTAGTTCTGGGTTTTAATTTAGAGATTTTTGGATTCCAGGTATTAGATAATTTTAGCTCGTCATCTCTATTGAATGGAGGATGGCGAGAATGGACCCACACAATTTAAAAATTAAGGGAGCATCGTTCAAGTACAAGTTTATATTTATTATACACATAAGTTTATAAGATGTTTACACAAAAATTATTGAGGCGCTAAGATATGGGAGTCAAAAGATATAAATTTCTAGCTGATCCTACAGACGTTGTTCTTTACATAATAATAAACAAAATATTTTTTTTATGAATTTCTCAATATTTTTTCATAACATCAAGAATTTTTTCTTATCGTATGCTCCTTGTTGTTATAACGCTGCATCGTAAGTGACGAGAGTGTCAAACTTCAAGACATTGTTAATTTCAACGGCTCCGTCAGCAATACTCGTAGCTCAGAGGAAAAGTGTTTTCTTTAGACGCTGTAGACACGGGTTCGATACACCTACCAGTGTATGGAATTTTTTTGGGTTTTGTTAAGTTAATGGAAATTTCTAGTAAGTTCAGGATCAAATCGAACAGAAAAAAATGGATGGAAAATGTGTAAGCAGGATAAATAGTTAAAAGAATTTTCTAGTACAATTTAAATTTAAAGATGCAATGGGAGAATCATTTTAAAAATAGAACAGATCCGGGGGTATATAAGCCGTACTAAGCGTGGCCTACGGCAGTTTTAGTTCTGACTCGAAAGTGTAAAGAAGAAGAAGAAAAGAAGAAGTACTGAAAAGTGGAAGTGTTGCAAGAAGAAGAAGATAGAAGAGACTTAGTGTTCGGTGCGGTGTGACGCGTTGAAGGTACCGCCGCCCACAAGAGGAACAGCGGCAGACCGGCGAAGTGCAAGTTCAGAATAAGTGAACGCAAATAAAGACTCGTTCCTATAAGCGGAGTATTATTTCCAATCCCTGACCCACTCCCGTGTCAATATGTATATCCACACAGAACAAATATTGGAAATAAAAATAATTATGGGTCCCAAATCGAAATAAAAAGTATCCTATCTCTCAAGTTGGACTAAACTGCACTCCATGAAGTAATCCCCATTAAAATCCGTTCATTAGTTTAGTAGTCCATCGCGGACAAACAACGTGTCACGTAATTTATATATATTAAGATTATAATTTATTAAAAAATAGGTCATCTTGCACTATCGGAACGTTTCGCGCAATTGATTATTGACATCTACATTTTTTGACATGACAAGTCATTATTTATATGGATATTCCGACACCATCAAACTACCTATACCTACTCAAATCAATAATTCAGTAGAAATTCACAATAATTGTGAATTACAATAAGATTCAATAAGATTATTATCATTTTTGATAGTAAAATCAGTAGTAAGTAAAAGATTCGATACCTGCTTGAAAAAATAATGAATTCAATCCTTCCTCAATCATAAGCTGCTGGTCAACCTTCCACATAAATATTATATTATGTTTAAGCACACAGTAATTAGGCATAGACATAAGGTACAAATTATTGATTGAACAATAGATAAAGACTAACCCCCTTATTCATAATAGTCTGCTAACTTAAAGCATTGCTAATTCTCACTCTGTCTTCTTCTATTGACCTAAGTCAGAATGAGAAAAAACACTCCTAAGCGGCTGTTTAAAGTTAGCGGACCATTATGAATAAGGGGGTAATAATTTAAGGTTACATTTTACTTTTAGGTATACCTTTTTTTCTCCCACTTTTTTAGACTTACTAACGATTTGCTTTTTTCTTAGTTTTGTTACGTTCTACAATTATTTATAAGTTTCCATGATGTACGCTACTTATTTTACTGGGTCCCAAAATACATGCGTTCTCGCCATCCTCCTTTGGATATTTTTTCATTTTAATGGCTTCACTTTACCAGTGGGAGGCTCGTTTGCACAGGATGCCGGCTAAATTATGGGTACCACAACGGCGCCTATTTCTGCCGTGAAGCAGTAATGTGTAAGCATTACTGTGTTTCGGTCTGAAGGGCGCCGTAGCTAGTGAAATTACTGGGCAATGAGACTTAATATCTTATGTCTGCATTGTATTGTAATGGGCAGGGCGCATCAATTACCATCAGCTGAACGTCCTGCTCGTCTCGTCCCTTATTTTCATAAAAAAAAACTTACCAGTCTTAGTAGAAATCTATTCTCTTTGATTGATGTTGCATTTGGTTTGCCCAATGTAAGGCAGACCGTAGTCACAGTCCAGTTTACTTAAAGAAGAAAAGTAGGGAAACGTAGGGTTAGATAAAATAATAATAGAAATGTAACATTTACGCAAACTCTAATGTAATAACAGCGTTTTAATCCTTTAAAAGTGTTTTAGTTAAACATTCTTATTACTATTTTAATGTTAAAAAACATTGAAAGTAATACTATACAGAGTTAGTGTAAATAGAATGTAAGTTTGTATTAAAATATAATTACATTGTATTACTAATCGTTCAAACAAATACTAGATACAAAATTGATGTTAATATTATAGTTGTTTGATCAGGTGCATTAACAACTTAACCTTTTAACAAGTATTTTTCTATAAATTTTTTCTTTTTATTCATACACAAAGAAGTATATAACAATTTTACTTAAATTTAAGTACAAACATAAACCCATTCGGGTTTTACCGTGTACTACACTCGTCGCATGTTATAATTAATTGAGAGGAAACTAAAAATAAACTACTTAAATGACATAATATCAGTACATAAAACTAATAAACAATGTAACTTGAAAAAATGTATTACAATTATTAGCATTAAACACTTATTCTTATTTCTTCAAACTTATTATATTAATATAACATTATTATATAATACACATACACATTATTATATAATCTATATGTATAAAAATGAATTGCTGTTCGTAAGTCTCGCTAAAACTCGAGAACGGCTGGACCTATTTGGCTAATTTTGGTCTTGAATTATTTGTGGAAGTCCAGAGAAGGTTTAAAAGGTGAATAAATATGAAAATGTTCGGAATTAAAAAAAAAAAACAACAATTTTGTTTTTCCTTTGATGTGTTCAGAAATCAAATTGAAAGAATAGTTTAAAATGAATAACTAATTAGAATCTTTGTATCTGTCTAACTTTCTCAGGAGTTAAAAAAACAAACATAATTTTAGCTACCTATAGTTGATAGATTAACTACAGTTGATGATGATACTATGATGGCAATACAACGTTTGCTGGGTCAGCTAAACAAATATATAAAATTCTCGTGTCATGGTGTTAAACATTGAACTCCTCCGAAACGGCTTGACCGATTCTCATGAAATTTTGAGTGCATATTGGGTAGGTCTGAGAATCGGACAACATCTATTTTTCATCCCCCTAAATGTTAAGGCTTAGACTTAGTTCTGCAGCATACGCGGTTGAAAAGATTAGACAATTAACTGACATAGATACGGCGCGACTTGTATACTTTTGTTATTTCCATAGTATTATGTCCTATGGTATATTGCTATGGGGCAACGCTGCCGATATTAAAACAATATTTGTGTTGCAGAAGAGGGCTATTCGCGCTGTTTATAACCTAGGTCCCAAAGAATTCCCTATCATTGAGAGCAAAATTCAAAGAAATTAACATCTTGACTGTTGCTTCTCAATATATTCTTGATAATGTAATGTATGTTCATAGGCATAAGTGAATTTGCCAAAAACTGTCATAACCATTATGTTATCACCAGGAACAGACATAAACTTATGATGCCTACTACTTGGCTAAGTCGAGTTAGTAAGGCTTTTGTGGGGAGATGTATACTTTTACAACAAGATCCCAGAAAATGTTCAAAGCAAAAGTATTACGTTATTCAAAACAATTGTTAAAAAACGTTTGTGTGGTAAAGGTTACTATAACATAAACGACTTTCTTAATGATACCACAGATTGGGAATGGAGTGACCATCCTCAGGCTATTAAATAATAAGTTTAACTGTACAATATTACTTTGTAAACATATTTATTCGATGAAAAAAAAAAGCCCGCTGAGTTTGTTGCGCCCATTCTTCTCAGGTCTGGGGCATTCATTTTGGAATGGGTGGTAGTTTTTGACTTTCAATAAGTGATGTCACATCCAATTTTGAATAAAAATATTTGAATTTGAATTATGACGAAGCGTCACTCGGATTGGTAGGTCAGTTGAAAGAGCACTCGCCCGGAACGCGAGATTACGTGGGTTCGAGACCCGCATCGTTGATAAAATTTTGTTTTCAAATTTTATTTGAGTATAGAAGATAGAAGAGTCTAGTTAAAACCCAGTTAATAGTCATTCTATAATTTCTCTACTGTTTTACTCAATATAGGTAGATTTCAGAATCAGTGGTAATTACAAAAATGTATTTTACTTTAAGGCGCTTTTTAGGCGCTTAAAATACCCATGTCGTAGGTATTGTCCCGGAAACACCGCACAAGAAAGCTCCTTGAAAACCGCACTGTGGAGGAACGCGACACATTCAGATGGTGGGGATGATATCCTAATTTGTGGCGTGTCGTGCGAAGGCGCTCAGGATATTTGATAAAACCTAAAATTATCTGCGGCATTACAGATAGATTTGAGACATAATATGTTTACTGTCATTATGATATATGATATGATATAATGAGCATACTGTTACGGGGCGAGTCAGGATATAGGAAAAAAATCAATTTTATTCAAACTATGAAATATATATTATAAAAAAATCAAAGAGGTCTTAGCCAACCGAATATCCAATCCAAACTAATGCAAAAAGACATTCGCTTTGTAAAGGGAATGAATTGGTTTCCTCTTACATTGACGTCAATGCAATGAGAAACTTTGCGATTTTATTTTATATACTGAACATTGTAAACGAAAATATAACAGTGCCCTTTGCTATTTTAACCGTGGTAGAGCTAGTCAATAAATTCTTGTTAAGTGGTCAATCATTTACGTTTTACATTCACAAAATTGAATACATAAACTAATATTTTTCTAATCTGTTAGAGAAAAATGCATTATTCGGAAAACGTACTATTATTTTATCTAAATCAATTATACCTATAATATCAAATAACAATCATATTATATATCAATCATATGAATGGCTACTTTCTGCATTTTGTTATAAAAAGAACCTCTTTCGAGACAAAATTTTTATCTTATTGCGCATAAAACCTCCTTTTGCCGAAAATCAAAACTCTTCTATCAAGACAAAGAACGCTGTCAGACAAAGAAAAAATGGATGACCTAAAATTTCACAATGTAATTTAAAAGAAACCAGTAAAATGTAAAAACCAAAATAATAAATATAAATATGCCGAAACTCAATACACCAAACAATCCAGAAGTTGACCAGATCTAAAATTCAGACGAAAAAAGAATCTATAACATACCAACATGAAGGACGATGATGGTAAGTGCTTATACACCAATGAGATTTTTAGATACAAATATTTATTCGTCCCTAAATTTGTCAGTAACAGCTGAAGTCAATTTCCCAGTATTCAATAACTGGGGTTTGCCTGGGCATCAGTTGTAAATGTAGAACCTATAGATGAAGTCACAACTGGAAAGTAGAACAATACTAACATTTATAAGCAGTGTAGCTATGAGATGATTAGCTGCAGTAACACCCGTTGGATTAAAGAAAGAAAGAGCATTGGAGGCTGTATCTAATAAACTGGAGCAAATAAAATGTTTTTTTGTTTGCTTCAAAATTTTTTCCAAAGGGAGATTTTAAATTTGAGAAATTACTGAGGTAATGAAACCTTCCAACGAATGTTTCAAAGTGGCGTGCGCAATCGCAATGCTGCTCAGATTTTGGGTTTTTCGTGAATGACAATAATGAGGGCAGGGTGTGCCACTTCCCATGGTAAATGTCGTAATCGTCTCGACACTTTTTCTCATAAATAAACAATCCCAGTAGTGTAGGAAATCCCTTAAATTAAGATTTTATTATGCTGGGGTTCACTATCCGAGTAGGTACACACTCGTACGAGCTCTAATACTATAGTTAGTTAGTTTAGCTGGGCTGATTGCGAGTCCGTTCGTCTTCTTACTCCAGCCCAGATCGTCCCAGAAGTCTAGCAGTAGTTTCATATTGGCGCAGGCATTTTCAAATTTTGTGCCCATTCGGCCACACTCCTGCAATATATAAGCATGTGTTCTGGCGTTCCTTCTGCCTCTATGCATCCTCTGCATATAAGACTACTTGTCACATCTATTCTTTTTAATTTGCGCCCGTGGTATGGGTAGAAGTAGTTTCGGTCCATATGCTACAACCTTAGATCCCGTTTTGCTTAGTTTGTCTGCAAGCTCTAGTATAGGAGGACACTTGGATTCTGGTTTTAACACACCCAAGTAAGGATTCTAGACTCGGACTAAAACACAACTCGGACCAAGAAGAGTTTGTCTCCTTACACAGTAGAATAATATGATAATAACGGAGGTGTTGCTATGAGGTTGTTATTGGCTACCAATTTTCCGCACTCAAACGCTTTAGGTGTTCCATTGTACGTGAAATGCTGTTGTGAATGAATTGCTGTATCATTTCAGCCAACTCAACTCTGACCAGAAGTTATCGGCCTTTTGTGGTTTTGACAAGTTTCTTAGAGTGTGTTAGCGTTGCCAAGTTTGCTAGGTTGGAGCCAGGCTCTCGCATTCCAGAATTGCTTGAGCGAGTGTTTCTTCAGACGATAGACATTTTCTGCATAGGGGGCTGTTGGTAATAAGGTATCACCAGGTTGTTGATAACGAATAGGCAAATGGGAAAAAAGACAAAAATCTTTATACCAAATTATAAATGATGATGGGGAAGATCTATCTTTTTTTTTATTCGAATCTGGTCGCTAAAGATAAACACAGAATTTAGGACCGATTTGTGGTCAGCAATACAGTTACGAGTCAAATTTTTAACAGTTGAATCCACCTTTTCTTAGACCGCACCAATTTGCTTTGTTAGTATATGGGGACTACTTATTGACAGGTTCATACTTCTGAAATAAGAAGCAAAAACATAGTTTTTTTTTTCATAAATAAATAACAGACGGGATATTGGCCGCAATTTTATAAAATTGAACTGAGGCAAAAGAAAATTTGTTACGAGAATTGAGTAACTTGTGCAGCCATATGGGACAAAATGACGGCAATACGAATAAATTAAGTTGCCTATGTTGAAACATGATCGAACCACATTTGATTTAAAAATTAAGCTACCACATAAAAAAGACTGCAATTGTAGCAAGTTGTGGCGTTGTTTCATGTCTACCATTGTGGTCTATAAGCTAGTAGTGAGGGGAGATACTCATGAGCAAATTATTACCAAAGAGGACCCGGAAAGAAGAGATTAAAATCTATTGTAATTTGAGGTTTTTCATTCAGCTTAAAGCTAATTTTGATGTCATCTTTTAGAGGAAGAAGAGAACACCTTCGGGGTTACTAGATACCCATGCATGCCCTCTTTGGTAGCTCTGCAGCAGATGAGGAACAGACTCCATCTGGCGTTCCTCGGTCGAAAGCTGATGAAATGGACTATGTTGGCCAGCGGTCGAGAACTAAGGCGACTTGCGATCGAATTGGATGGGTAATTTCCAGTTATATCCAACCAATAACAAGTTAAAATTCCAGTTATTCTAATGTCTTTTCTATACATTGTCGAACTTGGTTCACAGAACTCGAGAGCATCTGTACCTGTACCTTTGCGACAAAATTAAATGAGTGGGCACGCGTGTTTAGTACTTTTACGTTTTATATTAGCTTTGCCTGTATCTTTGTTTTTAACGGAATTTTCGAACTTGATTTTCACGCAGTTCGGTTCAAGTCCAGGACAACGTGGTTAATTGAATATCGACACATATGCGATATAAGAATACATCGATCCTTTTAATTATAAGTACACTTTAAGCTTCTTTTAATACAAAAACACTAAAAGTCAGCAAATCAAACAACAAAATATTAAAAATATTTTTTTTAAGGTTTACTCATTTATTATATTAATAAATTTAATAAAAGGTAGACAATTTTTGCCAATTAATTTTTGCCTTGCTGCCTACACCTTAAACTAAAATGCATATAGGTTAATTTAGATCAAAATCGCTCAATTGTCCTCGACATGGTCCAGTAGGTTGGGAAACTGAAGTGGCAGTGGGGAGGGCACACAGTTCGACGGACAGATGGCCGTTGGGGCATTAAAGTCCTGGAATGGCGACCACGTACCGGAAGACAAAGTGTTGGTAGGCCCCCCAAAACATGACCGACGATGTGATCTCCGGAATAGGTTGAATGAGGGCAGCAAAGGACCGATCGTCATGGCGATCTTGGGGAGGCCTTTATCCAGCAGTGGCCGTCTTCTGGCTGAAATGGTAAAAAGAATCAAAACATAGTCGAATAGCAAACACTTTGTCTATTGGTTGCTAGTATTAATTTTTTTACAGGGTGTACAAAGGCTTCGCCGAAGAACTTAGGAACGCATACATCCAGCTAGCTCGCTCTCGATACTATCATGCAAATCTCAACGAAATGGTACTCGAAGATATACCCAAAAAAGTAAGTTACAGCCTTCTTACTTCATGCATATCTATTATGACTGGTACAGTACTTAACACACAGACTGGCTTCCAGAGGGATGACAGGGATTATTCATTTGGTAATCTTACAGCGATACAATTCAAATTAAAAAAGAAAAGCGGTAATATCGCTAAAGCTGATTATAAACATTTGAAATTATAATGGAAGGTTATAATGTTCCTATTACTGTGTTTTTTATAGAGGTGGAAAAATACTATTTCGTATCGTTAAGCCTTGATATTGTGGCCTGTATGTTGGATTACGACTACGGACTAAAAATTTCAGTTAGGTACATGTCGTGATATTTTTGTGCTATCACTTCTTTGTTTTTGAAGTTTTCATTCTTACGTTTTCACTGTAGTTTTTGTTATTCTGTGTCGGTATAATAGGTCTACTAGAAAATTAAAATCTTTTTTACTTAACCTTAAAGAACCTATCTTTAATAGATTTTTACCATTGTAATTATAGCAATAATCGGTATCACAACACCTTTACATAAATCTATAATACTGAGAAAATAAATCATTGTTTATTTATTAATAACTAGCTGACCCGGCAAACGTTGTTTTGCCATATAAAGTATAATTCACGCGACAGTTTTATAAGTAATACAATATTGCCTATATTATAGCCTGTACATCATTTTGTTCTATTGTCAATAGTTTTTGCAGCGCACGCGAAAATAGGTTTTCGATTTTACACCTTGTGTTACAAAATAGCAATTTTATTACGGATCCCTAATTTTGAAAAAAAAACATAGCCTATAGCCTTCCTCGATAAATGGACTACCCAACACTGAAAGAATCATTCAAATCGGACCAGTAGTACCAGAGATTATGTGGTTTGATGGCTTTTAAAAGCTTACTTAATTCCTTATCTTTTTTTAATTAGAAGTCTCAAATGTAAAACTGATTTTCAAAACTGGGTCAGGTAACAGATTTCTAACGGTTCAAAAAATATAATTGAAAATTGATGAATTACATATTTTGAACTTTGAATAGTACATGCAAAAATAAACGCCCCCGGGTGGGCTTGAACCACCAACCTTTCGGTTAACAGCCGAACGCGCTAACCAATTGCGCCACGGAGGCCTCGACGATGTGGCTGAAAAGGTTGAACAAAACTTCAGTGCTAATTTAAACATAAACATACAGCATTAAAAACTTTTTGATTACGAGGAAGTAATGCGTAAGACAAAGTCTCTGACAGTATTTATCACCAATATCAATATGTAAAGACCTACAGCAATTTGTATGAAAGAGAGTTGTATGTTTTGACAGCCGGGCCAAAGGCGTGTCTTAATACAAATATACAGGGAATATGTATGAAAATCCACTTAGAACGTGTTCATTTGATTTTTCTTTGCGTATTAAAACTGGAAAGTTGAATTATTAATTGATCTAGCTGCTGCAAAAAGATTTATCAATAGTGGTTTACATAATCCACATAAAACAGGTGAAATGCCATTGAATAAGAGAATCAAATTTTCGGAAGACTGTCGGATATGTATTGGCTCGATCCAAAATACTTGCATAGAATTTGTTCCAGGCGTGGCTGACCGTTTACGACTTGTCTATCAAAATCAGCTACAGTAACAATAGATTCGCTTTCTTTTTCTATCTTGCTGTATCTCCGTTAGGGATGTCTTCTCTCTTGCACGATTAGTTCATCTTATACACTAGTATATAGTTGATGCTGTTTTCCTGGAAGATGTGAACACTTTAGATTGTATCACGCGGCGGGATGTGCTATTCCTCTTTTCGGGTGCCTTCTGACCCCCTTCTTCGTCTCGTGCCTACAAATCGCATCCTCGATAGAAATTGCTTATTAATTGGTCACGTGGTGAAAAAACAAATGATCTTACTAAGGAGTTAACTCTTTTATAAGTATACGCATCAGCCTAGCGAAACTCTCTACGATGAAAGCGATGGTATGAAACGTGCAGTCATTGATACATTTATTTATTTATTTAGATAGTTATACCAACAACACATCATTATACAATTAAAATTTTAACAAGTACGCAAGGGATAGTACAATACGACATGTCCTTACAGGTGTAAACAACATTTACAATAGTGCGAAATGAATAACAAAGTTGAACAATTAAACATAATAAAATTAAAGAAATGAACAGTTAAACAAAAATGATGATAAAAATCACTTTAATACATTTCTATTATAAAAAAAGGATTTATAAAATATATAACTACTAGCTGCCCCGACAGACGTTGTTCTGTAGATAATAAAAAAATACTGTTTTATAGGAATGCGCCAATAATATTTCAAAACATCAAGAATTATTTCTTAAAAAATGTTCCCTGTTGTTATAATGAAATTGTTTCACAGCGGAACTGTTAAATCGTGCGTCACTAAATTCTGTCATAGAAAATATGTCCATACAAAACAAATATTGATAATAAAAATAATGATGGGTCCCAAATCGAAATAAAAACTATCCTATCTCTCAAGTTGGACCAAACTGCACTCCACAAAGTAATCCCCATTAAAATCTGTTCATTCGTTTAGGAGTCCATCGAGGACAAACAACGTGTCACGTAATTTATATATTATATTAAGATATCTCAATACAAAAATTACTCTAATATTTAACTTACATAACTTAGTACTGAATATTTTAATGCAGTCGGTTTTAAATTTTACTACGAAAATTACATTGACAGATGACGGCTATAATCTTGTTAAAATCGGAGATAGCCGAAATCCACTACGTTTTAAGCAAGTGTTCGCTTTTAAACTTTGCCGGATTATACTTCGTCGCCCAATTGTAACTACTATTTCAAACTGATGTCAAATCTCACTGCACGTTTCATACTAAACTAATTTTCAATTTAACGTAGGCAGTCCCGTCTCTTATTATGTAGTTTTTCTAAAATAAATTATAATTATTATAAAAATACCCTTTATTTGCAGTGCAATAATTTTGTCTCCCATTATAAATAATAAGATTTGCATATATACTAGAAGTAGTATCGACTACTTCTAGTATATATAGTTTAATTAACTATTGGAAACACTACTTATCCTACGGGATTAGTGGTGCGATTATTTTCAAAAGTATTGTGAATATTTGAAAATTATTTTGATGTATTTGGTGTTGTTTGTCCAGAAAAATGTCGTGTATGTTCCATTACTTGTATTGTTATTATAGTATAATAATATTAAGTAGAATTAAGTGAACTAAGTAATGTATGAAGGATTTATTGAATGTAAATTAAATTAATGTTAATCTATACTAATATTATTAAAGTACTGGTTATATGCAAATCTTTTTATGCATAGGCTTGAATAGCCTTCGATTGCCTTCATTAATAACTTAGGTGTTTGCTCTTTCAAATCCAAACAATTGTTTGTTTGTGTGAAAAAGCGACATCACAAGTCAATTTCTTAATATGCAATTATTGGTGTTGAGCAGGTTATCTACTGTAAAGTAGATCCTGCGGATGAAGTCACATCCTTAGAGTTGAACAACATATAACAAAATTTGAGATCCATGCGTACTCAAACACCTGCTCAGTTGGAAAGAGCGCTTAATTTGAAAGAATAATCGCAGAAGTGAGGGATATCACTTTAAAATAACAAATTATTTATTTATTCATTTAGATAATTTATACGTCTAGATAGAGCTCTTGCTGTTAAACAACCGATATAAACAGGCCAGAATATTAGTTTAGTGTGCACGACAAGCTACGTCTTACACTCGCGTACGTGAATTGCTCAAAATAGAGGGTAGTTCGAAAGTCTATTTTTTTTTCGACGTTTTCACAGCTGTCATAGTCTATGTAGACGTATAAATGATCTAAGTATATTAATATAATCATGATATTAAATATTATATTCAAATTCAAATATTTTTAATCAAAATATGATGTGATGAAAGTCAAAAACTTACAAAATATAAGCTCAGACCTGAAAAGAACGGTCGCAGCAAACACAGACGGCTTTTTTTTCATAAAAAGATATGGTTACAAAGTAAAATCGTACAATTTAACTTATTACTAAATAACCTGAGGGCGGTCTCCATTCCCAATCTGTGGTATCATTAAGAAAGTCATTAATGTTATAGTAACCTCTACCACACAAACGTTTTTAAACAATTCTTTTGAATATCGTAATGCTTTTGTTTTAAACATTTTCCGGGATCTTGATCATCATAATATTAATTAATTGTTATTTTGCGGTGGCATATTGTTTTAAAACAATTGATTTGTTTTTGAACTAACTCTATACACGGACTGGTTAAAAAATAAGGACTCCGTGTCACCTTACATAACAGTGTAGCACCAAAACAAGCCGATTTACATATAAAATAATTTACGTGTAAGTACATATCCCCACGCACACACTTACACTACTACAGGCCGATAGGCGGCAATTATGAGAATTGTCATCATCTGTGACAGATCAATTTGCGTCTCAATAAAATATTTTAAAAATGTCGCCGTACGTTGTCTAAAAGTGTAAAAACGAAACGATAGTGTGGAAACGAAACCATATATGATTATTTATGGGAGAAAAAATTGTGTAACTAGTATCCCTCGTAACCACACACACACTAGCATAACGGTGCTTCACTTACTAATATCACGGCGCGGAGTCCTTCTTTTTTTACTCGTCCGTGACTGTATATTGTGATTATCATGTTATCACTATAAACCGAAATGTTAAATAAAAATTGATTGATAAGAGATGTCAAAAGTTATCTTATTGTTTATGTACTTGTTTGAAGTCTGTAACAATACAAGATTTTTAAATGGCTAATGTGATAATAAAACGGATCGATTACCTCCAACTTTTATGAGTTCAGTAAAAAATGCACGAGCTCGAATAGCAAATGCTTAAATAATCGCCCCCGGGTGGGCTTGAACCACCAACCTTTCGGTTAACAGCCGAACGCGCTAACCAATTGCGCCACGGAGGCCTTGACGATAAGGTTGAAAAGTATGAACAAGTTACAAGTTAAATACAAATACACGATATTTAATTTGGCTATGTGTTATAACAGGTGTAATATAATTGGTCTCGGATAGTAGTTAATATCAGTATCAAAAAGATAAATGATTGCATAAAAAAAGTGTATATGTACGCACGCAACAAGTTGTATTTATTTATCGTAACAAAAGAAAAATCCTTAAAGAATATTGGTCGTGTAATTTCTATTAATGACGAAAGAACTATATTGTAATTAAGATGTATTATATTACATACAACCAATCAATATATTATTATACCGCATAATTTAATATATATAACGTTGATTTTCATATATCATTAAATTATTTTTATACAATTTGAAAAACTAGATACCGCAGGTGTGCGGTAGTTTTATCATTCTCTTCAGGAAAGTATGAGAGTGATAATGAAAGAAGAGTGAAACATAGTGAATGTAGCTTTACAGTCCTTTATGAACAGACATATTTAAATTCAAATTCAAATGCAAATATTTTTTTTCCAAAATAGGATGTGAAATCACTTATTGAAAGTCAAAAAACTTCCACCCATTCTAAAATGAATGCCTCAGGCCTGAGAAGAATGGGCGCAACAAACTCAGCGAGCTTTTTTTTTTCATCAAAAAAATGTTTTACAATTAAAGTAACATTTACAAAGTAGCATTGTACAAATAAACTTATTATTTAATAGCCTGAGGGCGGTCGCTCCATTCTCAATATGTGGTATCATTAAGAAAGTCATTTATGTTATAGTACCTTTACCACACAAACGTTTTTTAACAATTCTTTTGAATAATGTAATACTTTTGCTTTGAACATTTTCTGGGATCCTGTTGTAAAAGCATATACATCACCCCACAAAAGACTTGCTAACTCGACTAAATCGAGTAGTAGGCATTATAAGCTTATGTCTGTTCCTGGTGTTAACATTATGGTTATGACAGTTTCTGGCAAATTCACTTATGTGCCTATGAACATACATTACATTATCAAGAATATATTGAGAAGCAGCAGTTAATTTCTTTGAATGATGATGTTAATTTCTTTGAATTTTGCTCTCAAAGATTCCTTAGGGCCTAGGTTATAAATAGCGCGGTTCCTCTTCTGCAGCAGAAATATTGTATTAATGTCGGCAGCGCTGCCCCACAGCAATATACCATAGGACATAATACTATGGAAGTAACTAAAGTATACAAGTCGCGCCGTATCAATGTCAGTTAATTGTCTAATCTATTTAACCGCGTATGCTGCAGAACTAAGTCTGTTCGCCAATCCTTCAATATGGGGGTCCCACTGTAATTTGGAATCCAGAGTAATGCCAAGAAATTTAGCAGATTCCATCGATTTTATCACCTCTCCGTTTAACAAAACACTTGCATCAACATTTTTTACATTTGGTACGGTAAATTTTATATATTTCGTTTTCTTGCTATTTAACAATAGGTTATTAGCGCTAAACCAGTACACGATGTCAGATAGAATATCGTTCACTTCGTCATACATAGCTTGGTTTCTTTTCACTTTGAAAATCAGTGAAGTGTCGTCCGCAAACAATACTACTTTGTTTTTTCTCTATAAGATTAGGAAGATCATTTATATAGATAAGGAAGAGGAGCGGTCCGAGAATAGACCCTTGTGGTACTCCCATACTGAGAGGAGTCCCAGGAGATCTCCTGCCATTCACGTCGACCTTCTGAATTCTATTGTTTAGATATGAAATCAGAAGATCGAGCGCAGTTCCCTTTATGCCATAGTGACATAGCTTCCTGACCAGCGTTGAATGTTGAACACAATCAAAAGCCTTAGATAAATCACAGAAGAAGCCAAGTGCATTCTGCGATTCCTCCCAGGCATCAAAAATATTCTTGATAAGCTCAACACCTGCATCCGTTGTTGAACGTCCCCTAAAATTCGTTCACAAAAACCGTCACCTTTTTGCTCTTAATAGTGATTTTCATTATTATAACACTAGAAATAATGGATTGCTTGTAACTAATTCTAGTAGGCTTCATAAGATACATAATAGCTTTAAGGGTAAATGTATACACTTCTATAATAAAGTCCCAGCCACTGTTCAGGCATTATCTATAAATAAATTTAAATGTCCTACAAAAAATGGCTCTGTCGTAAATCCTATTACTCCACTAATATCTAAATGATCGGACAGCCTGGGACTAGATTGTGATTATTTTAGAGCGATAGAAATGACTGTACAATATTGTATATTTTTATTGAAAAAACGAAGAGCGCAAAAAAAGAATGCTGGGAGAGTTTCTTGCGCCACTTCTTCTCTCTCAGAGTGCCATTTGTTTCCGAAGCGGTAGTAGTATCTAGTAGTATAAGAAATGACATCAAAAAGAATTCTAAAAGAATCAATTTTGAGAAAATAAATTTTTATGCCTAGTAAAGCCAAATTGTTTCAAATGAAGTAACTTATGAGAGTTACAGTAAGTAAGCATTTGGCTTAAAATTATTTTTTCAAAAATTTTACTAAGGGTCGGCAAAACCGACACAGGACGATAGTTATTCGGGTCAGAAAGCTTATTCCACGAGCTTTGTAGTACGTGGAAGAAAGCTCCTTGAAAGCTGCACTGTGGAGGACCGACCACCACACATCCAGATGGTGGGGATGATATCCTAACATGTGGCGTGTCGTGCGAAGGTGGAAATCGGCGGCAGGAATCAGGTTAAACAGCTCTTCGGAACACTGCCCGTGATAAATGCGGTAGAACACAATAAAGCCACGTCACTATGCAACGCCAAGTGAACCAGCCGTTCACATAGCACTGGGTCCCCGACAATTTGAGCTGCTCTACGTTGCACGCGGTCAAATGGATCGAGCTGATATTGGGGTGCGCCAGACCAGAGGTGACAGCAATACTCCATGTGTGGTTGGACCTGCGCTTTGTAGAGCGCTAGAATGTGGGCCGGCTTGAAGTATTGCCGTGCTGTATTAATAACGCCAAGCTTCTTCGAAGCCAATTTGGCTTTGCCCTCCAGATGGCCACGGAATTGGCAATCGCTCGAGATTTCTAGACCCAGTATTCCGATACTAGGCGAGGCTTTAAGGGGGGAAGAGCGGTGATACGACAAATGGGGTTTTTTTTTAAGTGGTAAACGCGCAAACTCGAGTCTTCTGGGGGTTAAATTGGACAAGGTTAAATTTCCCCATTCCGCGACCTCCTCAAAAGAGGACTCGATAGAAGACACAAATTTCAACTAACGTCAGGGTGTCGAATTAGCATGACGGTGAAAAGTAGAACTTCAGTAATGCGGTTTAAGTAAGCAAGAGGCTCACGGGATGGGATGTTTCGATGGGGACTCTAGGGATTTGCCTCCTGGTTTCAACCCCAACAACTCGTCTGAGCACCCTGAACCCACATTGCTACGTGACAACTAGAACATTCTAGATGGACAACAAAATAAAATTGCTCAACGTTAAATTGTTTGACTTCCTATTCATTGAAAATTTCAAGTTGAAAAACCATGATTCTATTCTTCAAATTTTATCAAATCAAATCAAATCAAAATCAGTTTATTCACGTAGGTCACGGAAATGACACTTATGAATGTAAAGAAACTCATTGCCACTCTTTTATATCAAGATTTACATTTACATCGATTTACAATATAATATGTAAAATGTAAAATGATGCAACAGACACACTCAAACGTCAAATAGTCAATGTCTTACACGAGTAAGTCAAAAAAGTAAATGTAAATTAATACAAAAGTTATTGTGTACAGTAGCTGCATCATCCACATACACCATAAATAAATATCCACAATGAAGTTATAGGGGGTCGAAAATTACCTGAACCGCTTCGAGAGAAGGATTCAAACAGCGGAATGTGATAGTTTCTGGCATTGCGTTCGAAATTTGAAACAAACATTTTTTTTTTGGTATTAAGAATATTTAGACTAGACTAGGCTAGACTAGTTACAGATGTAGTGATTCAATTAAATAAATATTTATATATATTACATAATTTGCAAAAAAAAATCTTTCAACGCGAAACGGCAATTTCATCCATTGACCCCTAATATTTTGTTGCAACTGTAATATACTGTACTAGTTAAATGTTGCAGCAGCTTGGAAAAGTATTATAGTTTTTAGACGCAGTAAAAAAAACGCCCCCGGGTGGGCTTGAACCACCAACCTTTCGGTTAACAGCCGAACGCGCTAACCAATTGCGCCACGGAGGCCTTGACGATAAGGTTGAAACTATTGGTCACCTTGACAGATAAACATTGACCTGGATCGACGTAGAAATGTCGCATCTTTTAATATTCTTATCGCAAGAGATTTATTGTTTTTTTAATTCTTACGGAACATTTGTCTTAAATCGAATAGGCTGTATATGCATACGATCCCGTTGCCTAGTTTCGTTGTAAAAAAAAGTCCATTTGCAAAAATGCGCCATTTTCTGAAAGTATCAAAGAGGATGTAAATACTGCATAATAAGAGACGGGACTGCCTATGTAAAAATTGAAACTTGGTTTAGTATGAAACGTGCAGACATAAGTTTGAAATAGTAGTAATTACAGTATGGCGATTGGCCACGAAGTATAATCCGGCTAAGTTTGAAAGCGAACAGTTGCTTGAAACGTAGTGGTTTTCGGCTATCTCCGTTTTTTACAAGATTATAGCCGTTATCTGTCAATCTATCAATTACTGCACGTTTCATGCAATAGAGTGAATCGCTTTTTTCTTAGAGAGTTTCGCTAGTCGGGAAAGTATGTTGAAAAAAACATGTTTAAATCTTTGATTAGTTATTTACTATTTCCCATAAATGTATTAAAAACATGCGATACACGGATGTGTAGGATAATGCAAACTTGTGCGCTTGAATTATTTGTGGACGTCCAGAGAAGGTTTAAAAGGTGAATAAATATGAAAATGCTTGGAATTCAATAAAAACAATATTTTTGTTTTTCCTTTGATGTGTCCCCCGTCGTTAGGAAATCAGAAAGAATAGTTTAAAATGAATAATTAATTTAATTTTTAATTTTTATATCTTTCCAACTTTCTCAGCAGATAAAATATAAACTAAATTTTACCTCAAATAAAATTCGAAAACAATATTTTTTTGAACGATAAATCTTAAGTTTTGTCATAAGAAATAAAAAAAAATTATAAATATAAAAAAATATAATACACGTAATGTGCTTAGTCATATGTGTACGCGGACGAAGTCGCGGGTATCAGCTAGTTATTTATACATTTAAAATATCTATATATTTGCAATACTAATTATTCAGTTAATGACATTTCATAACATCTGACATTTCATACAATGATGATGGTATTTAATTTAAGTAGATGGAAAAACATTGTTTGCTGGGTCAGCACTTGTCAGCGCCGACAGAGATTCTTGACCTTGAAGCGTGAGATCGCTTGTCTATGATATAACATATAACTATGCTATATTTAGACAAAATAACTGCTGAACTATATATACTGTACGATAATTGTCCAAGTAAAGTAAACATATTTCAACATTTTCCAAACTAAATAAACAGTACAAAACAGACAAAGGAAACGACAGTTCAAGTCTAATTTATATAAACAAATACTATATATCATACTATTATAATTATATAATATGATGTCTCACATAATATAATTGTGTTATAACAAGATCAACTCACCGAATATTGGATATAAATCGAAAAACAAACCAAAACTCAGCCTAATAACGGAATTAATTATTAATAAGTACGTACATTTTTTCTCGTGCGAAGGGTTACAGAACCCTTCGTGTGCCAGTGTTCGTAGCTGCAACATAATTCCTGTACACCAATTGATCACTTTATTTTTCTGTTCGTAGCTGCAACATAATTCCTGTACACCAATTGATCACTTTATTTTTCTGTTCGTAGCTGCAACATAATTCCTGTACACCAATTGATCATTTTGTATTTCTGTTCGTAGCTGCAACATAATTCCTGTACACCAATTGATCATTTTGTTTTTATTTGTGCAGGCTGGAGCAATCGTGATACCTTCAACGAAGTCGGTCTCTGGTGTCAAGCTGTGGCAGTACGTTCTAGAAGAGGTGACCCATTGTGTTCAATTATTAAATTTAGCCATTGTTGTTCATTGTAGTTTGATTAACGAGAATATTTCATATTTAATTTCAAATATCTCTTAAAAGAATAAGAATTTTAATTTATTTTCCTATTTTATATTACAATTTGAAGGGAGCCGCAGCTAGTGTTGTAAGTATGTGCTACTTAGATTTAACACTTTATGTCAGCACTCGTACTTGTATTTAATGTCTCTGTTTTTGCTATGGACGATCGGGAAGGGATTTCATTTGCATTAAATGAGACCCCAACATTATGTTTTTGTATTTACTACACAGCAACATTGTCTCTAGACCTAGGTGTATTGTGATGACCACTCCCATACCCCTCTCACCCCCTCGCGTTCGTCCTGTTGCGTCAGTACAGTTTGCAGTTTCATTACCGTTACATGTGATATTTTCGTGCTATCACTGATTTGTTTTGACTTTTGCAGTCAATATCTTATATTATACTTATCTTGTTTTATACTTAACCCAGATTCTTTTATTGATTTTTCATCATTATAATAATTAGAATACGCGTCACAGCATAAAACCTTTACATAAATTAATAATACAGAAAAAGTAATTGGCAGTTTATTTATTGATCATAACATCCAAGTAATGCTTGTTTTGTACGCCGTAACAAAGCGGTGATGTGACTTCATTGACGTTAGATCCAGAGATAATATTGTAACCGGATAGTAACGAAAAACTGTTTAATTTATTTCCTTTCTATTATCATCCATAGTGATCTTTTTTTCACAGACTGAATACAAGCCTTATGTCCATCTGGGTATAGGAAAGGGTGGTCAGACCATTCTCGAGACGAAAAAGGCTTGGCTAGAACTACTGAAGCGTTTGATTACGATGATGACACTACGGACCAGTTTTCGGATGGTCGAAATATCCAACAGGGCAGCCACCAAGTAAGTGACTTTCTCTTTAAACGCCTTTAACTACTAGACTATGAGTAACAAAAACTGCAGCCTAAAAAGTAATGTCTGCTAAAAGTACCCTAATGCTCCTTTGAACTAAAAGAATAACTGCTATATCTATACATTGCCGCATTTTCTCCAGTTGTTTAAAATATTCTTGGACAATAGGCAGCAATATAGAAGACTGATTTAGCTTAGGTAACGTATGTTGAATTTAAAACCCGCTTCGGACAGTGACAGTTGACACACAGAAAGTGTGCTTACATTGTCTTTAAGCACACTTCTGCCATTCCGCTATCAGACTGCGAATGATGTTGACCTTATATGTGTATAGAACGTCATTGGTCGGGTTGCCCGAAGGTTTTCCGGAACGAACAAGTAGAAAATAATATGAACGATACCAATTCTTCATTCACTATGTTTTTCAAGTCCTTCAGCAGCCTACCACCACTGCGTCTTCCAGTACGTGGTTGCCATTCGAGGACTTTACTGTCCCAATGGCTATCTGTCCATCCGTCGAGCTATGTGCTTTGCCAACTGCCACTTCAGTTTCACGATCATCACATACAAAACAAGACAGTACAAGAAAATATTATGGCCTTTACTGCTATTTTTACGGAGTTGTTCAAAGAATACGCCCTAAAAAAAATTGGTCGTGTATCACACACAACTATTAATGATACAACGACTATCCAATTTCAATTTTGTAACTAACCGCTAATCGGCAATTTCCATTGCACCATTTTGGTTGGCTCCTTGTCTGAATCTCATGGTAGGGTCACATGCATGTCTGTTTCGATCATACAGCGCACAGGGTAAATTTTTTTGTTGTTCACTGGGATGGATGGGCGAACTTCACCAAAATCGTCCCTGAGATTGACACGATCACGTTTGAATTCTACAAACCATATTTTCCTTCACTGCTAAAAGCAGCAGTTTGCACAAGAGCAAAGTTTTGATAAGCTATCAAATGACACTATAGTAGAAAATAAAGAAATATAAATGTGTAATAAAATGAATTGTATTCTAGAGCCAAACGGCCTAGTTCCAAATGTTGTGTTTACTTTTAAATATTATTTTTGTAAACTGTAAATGGCCATTCTAGAATCAAATAGTGCACCCCATGTATGTATGTGCGACGTTGCCAGTTAGATTAGATTCCTTTACTTGGCAGTTGATCATTGAACCGGATATCTTGAATTTTGATTTTTTGTACGAACTTAGAGTTGCAATCGCCAAGAAAAACGTATTGCTTGTTATTTACAGTTCATGTTTATTTGCCCGTCTTAATTTGTGGCCTCTCTCGATGAGGTTCACATGGCCAGCTGCTTCTGGATTCCCTGGTTCCTTAAGAATGTATGGATTACAAACTTTCCAGCACAACAGAAGACTTTCAGGTCCTGTGAAGGCACCGAACGCTCGAATTTCCTTCTATGCCCTTATGGCTTAAAAAATATTGTGAATTCGGCAGTAACATTAATTACGATCCTTGTGTAATGTTGGTTGTAAGTTATTACATGATGAAAGAAGAATTTTATACTAGAACCAGCGTTTAAGTAGCCATCTACTTTTGCAATTAATATATTTTTTTAATTTATTTGCTATTTAGTGTTACATATCAGGTAGGCCATCTGGTCGGCCCGACTTTGACTAAAGTATACGTTATGCAGTACATGCTCCCTTGATTTCTCTAGGGTTCCTTCTCTACCTTCAGAGACCACCTGCGAAGAAAACCCTTATAAACAAAGAAAATTTTCTAATTCAGTTCAGGCGTCCTCGAGTAATCGTTGAACATAAAAAAGAAAATAGATTCCGACGAATTCAGGACCTCCTGCTATTTTGAAGTGGTTGACATAATTTTTTATTTGCCCGTTGCAACAATCGAATTTTGTTGTCGAATACGCTGCATCCAAAATAGAGAATTACGAATTTTGAAGATTCCTGAAACTTGAGTAGGAGTGACCTAGTATATACTAGGATAGACATCTAGTGTGTTATATGTTTAGAAGATTATTTTCTCTACTTGATGGTGCAGTTATTGTTACAAATAAGTCTTGTATAAAAGACAATGTGATTTTTGTAGAGATAGCTTTTGGGGTATATTAGAAACGGGAATTTAAATATTTCTTACTGGTAAACCAGTCTCTATCTTGTCTCAATTAAATCTGATGCATTTAAGATTTTCAAAATTGTCTGAAATACCTAAAGTACACATGTTTTAGATAATAATATATGCCCAAATGCTATTTGTTTGATAGAATGTAGTAGACTATGAGATTTATTTTGTAGATTGTGTTTTAAATTTTATAATATGAATAAACGTAAGCTATTATTGACTTACAAGTGATTTGTAAAGTGTGCCCATATCTGGAAATCAGAATCTTGGCATAATACAACAATAATATGGCACGTGTGTTATGTACCTTTAAGGTGTCAGTGGGCACTTTTTTGCTAGCTCTGTCATATCGATTGATTAGACATATATTCCAATATTGTCAATTGTTGGATTTTTAGATCACCTACGCACGTTAAGGGTTTCCGGATGGTAAATGATCACCGCTGCCTATGAGTAAGGGCAAAAGAGTTCTTGCAACACTAGAGGACATCAAAGCAGTGCTGACGGCGTGGTAGGTAGTTGTATAAGCGCTGTTTTTTGAAAGCAAGGTAATTCCAAAGTTTGAATTCATAATGGTATCTTTTTATGAGAAATAGTGACGAGATCAGTAAGTTTACGTTCACCTGGTGGTAAATGATAGACCCTGCCCACCGTAGTGTATCATTGCTTAAGATCTTCGAAACTCTCACTAACTCAATAATGTCACTTGTGATGACTTCCTTTAAATCGAAACACAAAAAGTCCTTACAAACTACGTCTTGGAGGCAGAAGAAAAGGCCGCTGTGCTTTAGCTCACCTAGCCGATATTCTGTGTGTACTTGCTTAAATTGCTACTGAAAGGAATTGTTTTCGTAGAATTTGTAGAGGTAATTTGTAGCTTAAGTAGAAATTGGGCCCAATAGGGGCAAAGCTGCCGATGAACTCACCCTTCCGTCTTATCTAAGGACTGGACGACTTGTTATTGATTTGCTTGTATATTAAATACTTAGTATAAACACAACAATTGTGATGGAAGCTTTATATTATATCAATCATTAATTGCAATGATCTCTGCATCTTTATGCTGAGGTTTATTTAGAAATTTTTAATTTGCAAAAGTGTATGGCAGGAGTGAATATTTTAAGAATATTTTTAAGAAACTCAGTTTTTGTAAGCTTCGAATATCGAATAGAATACTCGTATATAGATGAAGTTTGTTACCTTATTATTATAGATTATGGATTTCAACCGTTCGCATTCATTAAATGTATGAAATGTAACTATCGAAAGATCTTTGTGTTAACTGCTATTTCGTCGTTATTTACTTCAAATTACCTACAGATGTATTTATTTAACTTTTATCGTCGCGGAACTTTAACATAGTAATTATTATCACCGGTAGTCGTGATATATATTTTATTAATTTGATGCCTATATTTCGATCCAATTCATGAATTGTGGTTGCAGCGGAACTGCGCACGCGGCGAGAAATTCTAGACGCATTGAGACTTTTCACTAATATTACATCAATTTTGAATTTGAATACTATTAGACCCTCCTCCCAAATCAAACCTTAGAATGTGATCAAAACTAATTAGATGCCACGTGGACAGATTGATGTAGTATTAGTGTCAAGTGTCCATGTGTCAAGAGTCTCGCCGCATTCGCAGTACCTCCGCGACCACGATTCATGCAATTGGATCGAAATATCGGCTCATCAATAAAATATATATCGTGAGAACCCTTGATAATAATTACTATACCTACAGATGGCTCTATCATCAATCCTTATGGATTGGACTACGGTAATAGGGTGATAGGCACATTTTGAGGGCAATTATTGATGCAATTCGATGGCGGTACAGAATATCTTCGTCCAAATGAACAAAGTCTAGCACCAAGAGAATAAAAATGACAAGGTATAATTTCGTCCAGCAAATATTACTCTTCTTTATCAAAATTGAAAGCCTTGTTCTTGAAGAACTTCTTTCATCGGATTCTACATATCTATCTATCTATATATATAAAAACGAATTGCTGTTTGTTAGTCTCCCTAAAACTCGAGAACGGCTGGACCGATTTGGCTAATGTTGATCTTGAATTATCTGTGGAAGTTCAGAGAAGGTTTAAAAGGTGAATGAATAAATATGAAAATTCTCGGAATTAAATAAAAACAACGATTTTGATTTTTCTTTGATGTGTCCCCCGTCGTTCAGAAATCAAATTAAAATAATAGTTTAAAATGAATAACTAATTAGAATTTTTATACCTTTCTAACATTCTCAGTAGGTAAAAAATAAACTTAATTTTAGGTAACTATAGTGGGTAGATTAACTACAGTTGTTATCTATCTATCAGATTACTTTTATGTAGATTGATAAAAATTAAGTTTTGTCAAAAAATAAAATTTCTGAACCGACAAAACCAATAAAACAAAACAAAAAAATAGTTTATCAGTAGAAAGCTTTGAATTGATTAACAGACTGTTTCATTGCATCAAATTGAATTATATAATAAAAGCCAGTATTTAGCCAGGAAAACTCTGTTTTGAAAGTAAGCAATATCGTGTGTAATTAATCGAAAATAATTATTTTATCATTCGTACCGAGGATTTGTACAAAGTCTGCCGGGTCAGCTAGTTATTTATGATATACTGTTTGTCGTGAATGGAGGGAAATTGGGAGGATTCTATTGATGATGCTTAGAAAAGATGGCAAACGATTAAATTTATAAAGATTTTTGGCACCCTGAGATATTGATAAATAAAATAGTTATAGAAATAAATTTAAACCACTTCAAGAAGTGACAAAAAAGGTGTCTTATGTAATGAACTACGAACTAACTAAATAAAGTAAATAAACCCAACATTTTTTGGTAAAGTTTAAAATCTTCTAATATATAAATTTCTCCGAAACGTTTTTCATACCAATTTTTTTTAATTTTATTTTATTATGATTCAACTTTAAAAATACATAAAATTTCGTCCTACGATCTACAACTGATTTTGTATCGCGATTTTTATATTATTCTGTTCCATCCACAAATCCGCTGTAGGGTTACAAGATGGCAATCGAATACAATAATATATTACAAATACATTAAATTAGAAGCACATTTCATTACACAATTAACTAAAATAAATAATATTAATAATTACAAGTTTAAGCACAATCTAAATCTAAAAACCTTACAAAATATAATATGATAACATTAAATAGATTATTAAAAGGAGTACCTTTTGGCAAGGTTCCGAAATTTGAATAGCTAGACCAATTATTTGTCCGAGGTAGCTGCCAGCTCTTCGGTCTCCTGTGATGTCAACTAACCTTTTTGCTATTTCCATAAAAAGCCTTATAGCCTAATACAATTATTTTCATCATCATCAGCCGGAAAACGTTCACTGCTGGACAATGGCCTCCCCAAAAAATTGTGGTGCTGGTTATACTCCTCTGTCTTCTGTATAACCTGCCGCAGCGTATGTATGTGGTCTATGGTGCTAAAGCCTTTTCGGAATCCGGCTTGTTCGGGAGGCTGGAAGTCGTCGAGCCTGCGCACGAGACGATTCGTGATAGCTCTAGAAAACAGCTGATATACATGGCTCAGAAGTGATATGGGCCTATAGTTCTACAAAAGCATTTTATCGCCCTTTTTGAAGAACAGCACCACTATACTTCTGTGCCATGCTTGCGGCGTTTTGCCCTCGAGGATGACGGAATTGAATAGTTTCTGGAGGGTCTTAAGTACAGGGGTATCACGAGCTCTCGGAAGCTCAGCTGTAATTCCATCATCACCCGGCGCCTTTTTAAGCTGTTTTAGGGCCATACTAATCTCGTACAGGCTGACGTCTGGGATATCTTCGGTATAGTGTTGGGTTAATTTGGCTCTTGGATCTTCAGCCTTGTTGGTAACAGGTGCCCGTGCGGTCGTGTATAACTGTCCGTAGAACTTCTCGACTTCCCTCAAAAGTTCGGGCTTAGACGAAACGACCCTGCCGTCACCGGTCTTTAGCTTTGTCAGTTGGCTCTGCCCGATAGACAAATCTCGTGCGAATACTTTTGAGCCTTTGTTACGCTCTATGGCTGCCTTCACACAAACTGTATTGTGGCGGCGTATATCGCGAGTCAATGACTTGGAGACGTTTGGCGTCTTACATCCATCAATTTGAGGATTGGTCTGAGATTTTTCCGGTTTTTTTGAACGGCTGGCCTTGAAGAACTCAGACCCAGCCGTTTGGACAGTTGCCACGAACCTGTTGTTATACTGGTCCACGTCTACGCAGTCACCGAGGCATTCGAAGCGGTTTTGCAATTCGAGTTGAAAGTTTTCGGGGTTTTGGATCTGGATGGGTGCGCGTCATAGCGTAGACTTACCAGACGAGACCGCTCCAGTTTTGGATCGATATTCAATTTGCCTCTTACTATGCGGTGATCACTCCCAGTTTTCACTGAGTTGATCACGGAGCCATCATTGAATTTATGTCTTTTGGTCGACATAATGAAGTCGATCTCATTTTTAGTGGCACCATCGGGGCTGATCCAAGTTCATTTGCGTTGTTCTGGCTTCATGAAGAAGGAGTTCATCATATAGAGATCCTCTTTCGCCATGATGTCAGCCAACATCTGGCCCCGGGCGTTCCGATTTCCATAACCAAATTTGCCCACTCTCAACTCATCGCAATTGGACACAAAAATTATTTTGTAAATAAAATCGCACAATTATTGTAGTACGATATAATAATTGGTAGGTCTGAGAATCGGTTGCATCTATTTTCTTTAAATAATTTTTTTAGATTTCGATTTTTTTTAAATAACTTTATATGGATTTGGAGATGGATACAACATTTGCTGGGTCAGCTAGTTATCTTATAAATTTTTACGTTTCTACTAAACACAGAGTTTTTTTTTAAAAAAATTAGATAATTTTGCTTACGCAAAAGAGAAGAGGGCAAAGCATTTACATGTTGATGCCATTTACTGACCTTTAGAATGCAATAGAATTGGCTTAATCATTTTCTTGATAAACTACTGCAGATAGGGATTAAAGGAAATTTGTATACAAAGTTTTCAGCTTATATCGATAACTGGTGATTAATAATAATTGTAATTAATTTCTTTACATCTCCAACTTTGTATATCCCTTCAGGAATACCACAAGGAACTAGCCTGGGCCCATTCATGTCATGCGTACTGTTTGTGCCTCCCAGTTGGGCGTTTCCCAGTATCAACTTCGTCCATTTGACTGTATACAATGTAGAGCAGCTAAAATCATCGACGATCTAATTATCTGATCTGCTTATCTCTTTATCGTTGCAAAGAGATGTTGATGCTATCTGTATTTTCTACAGCATATATGACGGAGATTGCTTAAAGGAGTGAGAGTTCGCCACCGCACATCTTCAGAAAGTAATTATGTTAGTTTCGTACACACTTGTAATACATATGTATATAAAATTAATTTCTGTCCATTGGACACATTAAACCCCAGATTTTTAAAGGCTATTCAACGTAAAAAATATTTAACTGTCAAATCTAATGTAAAGTATCAATTGGGTTACTGAAACGATGATTAACTGCTGTGATATGTTTATTATGTCAACTTACACGGCTGTCCAATTTAGGGCCACATTTTAACGTTAATGTTAAATGTGAAACGCTGTTTTGGGTTTGTGGAACGCTGATCATAGATTAGACTGATGATAAAAGTATCGACAAGTAATTGGTGATATATAATATCACCACAATGCTGATAATCATAATTGTTTTTCACGTTAATTATCTATTTCTTGTACAAATATTCATTCCTTAGATGTAAAAAACGCATTTAACTAGTCAAATAAGTGTTTGTTATGAATTTTCCGTTTGGATGACCATTTTAAAGTGAAGTTGAACACTTATTGTAAATTTGTGGAATTACAAATTACATGTCAAATCAAAATGAGCATAGATTGGTTAATTTCTTTTCTATTAAATGTACCTTTTCGGAAACTTGATATTGGAGTTATCTAAACTAAGACTATACTAATACCTCCGTTTTTGAGTTGATTAAATTACGTTATCCCTGCTAAAACTTAGTACATGTTTAATTCACAAAACAAATTAATTAATAATTAATACAAAAAATTTAAATAACGAACAGACAGATGACACCTGACGTGATAAAGAAGGAATGATTTAAACGTCAGTTAAATCACAGAGATTTGGAGTTATAAATGAAAATGAAGTACATTCTGTAATTTATAGATTTCACAAAAAAACATTAATAAAGCCTAAAGTTTGTGTCGAGTTCATCGCCAGTGAGGCTTTTGTTGTGTTTTAATAAAGAATATTTTGACCTGTCAGTAAATCGAAAAACTATTGAATTTCTCATACGTACAGTCCTTAAGCAGAAGAGAGTCATCGGCAGTAAAAGAGCAGTACATACACGAATCAATAAAAAATTGTCAACAGGAAAATGAACGTCCTTGGTAAGATTGTCATACCAAGAACAAATGTTACGATGGCTTATATAAATAATGAGTTGGAAGAATTAGCGAGAGAGGAATTTTTTAGATTGAAAAAAGTATTGGAGATTAAAAAAAGAATTCGAGAGGGAAAGGCTGAAAAAAATAAGGCTACCAAACCGATGAATGAAGATGAGCCGAAACGTAAAAAAAATAATAACTTGAGCAAACCGATGTGTATTGTCTGTGGAGAGATAATTAAAGATCTTGGTCCAGTTATTGATAAAGACCAAAAACTGGTTGATCTAGAAATACAATTATCTGACATTATAAAAATGACAGAAGACTTGAATAAGGATGGACTGCTCACAGCTGATGTAAAAGATTTTATGAAAATTGCAGGCCAATTAAAACGAAGTTTAGAATTTAAATCAAATGTAAATATTGAAGAAATATGCGACAACTGTAAATTAAAGCTAATTGAAGAACATGAAGCTCAATCTCATTCCTCAGAGCTATCAGAGCCTTCAACATCCAATATACCTCCGCTAGATAATACAAGCTCCCTTCATGTTATTGATGTCAAAACGACTACAACACTCAAAGAAGTATCGAAAGATACTCTAAAATCTGTTCAGATTCCACAACCTGGCACATCTTCAATACTTGATGCTCCAGTTCCAGTTCTTACTCCTGTTCCAACTACAATTCAAGATCCAGCTACATTAAATTTGGAGCTTGGTGTATTTGAAGAAGAAATAAAAGAAATAACAAAAATTATAAGAGTAAAAAATGAAGATGGAACTGTTACAGAAGAAAAGAAAGTGATTAAAATAAAAAGAGAAGTTAAAGCACCATCAAGAGGAAATGCAAGTCAAACAACTTCGAACGACCCTAACGCACGACCTTCAAACCAACCCTCTCAAACATCTGGAAAATCTAACCCATACTCTGGATCGAGAACTATAGGTTTAGTTTCAATCAGTAGTTGTGAAGACCCTAAATCCAGATCTAATTTAAAAAAAAAGACAAAATCTGAACCTATTATCCCTTCCTCACCAGCCTCAGAAACTACAGATAGATTCTGCGTCTCATCTATAACATTACTATCAACAGATCTAGATTTCGATTACAAAAATAATAGCAATGAATTTTTATTTTCTAATTTTAGTAACTATCAAAAATTGGGACAGAATAAACAAACACAAAGCTTTTAGCAAACATTAAAAGAAGGAACCTCTTCAAATTCCTTTCAGCAATTCTGTTAATTAATTGATAACACAAACCTAAATTTTGGAGCGACCTTCTCAAAAACCAAAGTCACTCGATCAATAAAGCTGATATTTTTACAAAATAAATTGAAACAGTGTTTCATTTAGTACGAAATAGGTAGTAAATAGTCAAATGTTACATTATAGTTTAGTATATTAACAATACTTCACTGCTTTTGTTGTATTCGGAAATAAAACGGCTCATCTAGCCCTAAACAGAGAAGTGAAACGATTCCGTTAGATATTGGGGCTATAATCAAAATATAAGCTAGAATAAAATACGTAGATAAATTATTCTTAAATAAAAAGAAAACATATATTATAATATAAACGCAGTTGTAAAATATTGAAATGTGGGTATTCAATTTGAATTAATTCATTAACATTCAGTATTCAAATGAAAAGGCGGAAGGTTGAGTATCATGCGTTTTAAATCTATGCGATTTTGAGTTAAATGTCAAATTCTTACCTACAGGAAATTCAATGTATTATCAAAGTTGGTAATACCAAGAGTGAATCTTAGTCAACGGTATATTATATCTGAGCTTGAAGAAATGGAAAGAGAGGATAATTTTAGATTAAAACGATTCAAAGAATTAAAATTAAAGAAAGCGGGTGATAAAACTGAAAAAAAAGACAAACCATATCCTGAATGTCCCATTTGTAAGAAGAGTAGCTTGGCAGAACTTAAAAATGAAGACAGCCCAATCAGTTTGAGGTCTGTTGCTACGTATAAAAATCCAATTGAAATTGATAAAGATCATTTTAGTATAAGTAATGTATATAGTCCAGTCATTGAGAGGCCTATTTCTGAGAATAAACCTAAGAATAGTCCACTCCCAACTGAAATTGATGAGGCTTATTCAGGTGGTTTTGGAGAAGTCACAAATAAAGATGAACCAGAACTTGAGTGTCCCATTTGTGAGAGAAGTAGTTCAATTCAAACGAAAATTGATGAGGTTCATTTAAATAGCTTTGAGGGAGTCACAATAAAAAGCTTAGGTAACAGTGCGGATCAAAGTTTAGATAATATTAGATCCATTACTAAAGTGCAAACTTTACCACAAAAATCCTCTACGACAAGCAATGAAAAGGATTTAATATCATTAAAAAAGCGTTTCCAAAAGTTTCAAGAAGGTACTATATCGCTGTCATCTTCTTGTGATTTATGTGATGAGTCCTTGGCGCAAATTGAAACAGCATCCGAAGATATTTGTTGTGCTTCTTGTGATTCATTTACAAATGAAAGTGAAGTTAAAGAAGATAAACAGGAAAACGTTAAACAAACTTCTAGTAACGTTTCAAAACCAACGTCAGTGGATAGCTCTATAGGATATTTTGAAAAAAAAATACGTAGAATCAAAAGAATCACTAGAACTCAAAATGCTGATGGTACTATTAGAGAAGAAAAAGAGACAATAATCACAAGAAAATCAAAACGTATTCCAAATGAAATCTCTATGCTGGACGATGAAGATACGGAAGATATATCTGATGATGATGATGATGACGACGAAAAACAAGTGAATATTTGCACTATAAAATGTAATAAATTGTATTTAAATTCACATGCATCGACAAAATCTGAATTAGCCTTTAAAACCCCAATTTCAGCTACTTCTAACATGAGGAAAAGTATTTCCTTAGATAATTTATTTTTTGGGGATGATAATAAATACTCTACTGAATCAATTAGCGGTTCTCATGATTCAAAGGAAACTTATATTCATATTTGAATAAAGCTGGAATATGTATTATATTGGTTTTATTATTTTGCTATAGTTTTCTATCATTATATGGTCAAAAGTAGGAAACAATTTAAAAAAATTTATATTTTTGTTGAATTTATGCTTACATAAAGCTCTTTTTATATTGGTCTTTAGAAGACGGAAGGCTGAGTATCGCGGATATTGCATACATAAATTAGATAAGTAAATTGAATTTAACATTTTAACCCACAGGAAATTTAATGTATTATCAAAGTTGGTAATACCAAGAGTGAATCTTAGTCAACGGTATATTATATCCGAGCTTGAAGAAATGGAAAGAGAGGACAACTTTCGATTGAAACGTTTTAAAGAATTAAAGTTAAAGAAAGCTGGTGGTGGTGAAGACGAAAAGAATAAAAAAAAGTGCACTATGTGTAAAAATTGTCTCACCTGCTGTAATTGCAATAATGTTGAAAGAGAAAATACTGTTTCTGATGTTTCCCCTACTCAAAAGTCTTCAAAGAGTAATAAAGAAATCTCGTTTAATGATAATGAAGACGCAGTGTTGTGTCCTAAAGAATGCAATCCAACTGAAGAGAAGAAACTATCAGATAGAGACATATTAAAATCAGAAGCAGGAGGGGATATAATTAAAATTGTATGTCCAAATTGTCAAGAGTGCTTAAATGTCAATAAAAGTGCAGCTTCCGTTAGTATTTTGAAAAGAGAGATTGACTTAGATAGTAAAGAATGTTACTCAGGCGTTTGTGGAAGACAAATTGGAGATGACTTACCTAAATCCCATTGTTGTTCGCTGAACAAACTTCAAAGTACAGAAAAGGAAAGAGCATTTTGTCAAATATGCAAAAATAAAAATGATGATTTCATCAATGTGTCACAAAATTCTTCAGCTGTCTCTATTTGTTGTTCGCTCAAAAATGATGCAGAGTCAGAAAAATCTTACCCTTGCTTACCTACCTCGAATAGCAATATAAATGAATATCCAGATGGTTTTATATTGGAGTTACGACATACTTGTGATCAATGTGAACAACCAATGCATCTTGCGATTGAGGAGTCATCAAACACTTCATTGTGCTCTAAATGTCGAAGCCAGCAGCTTAGAATGGGCAACATTAAAAACAATTTTAATACGGATAACAGTGATTTATGTGCAAAATGTAAGGAAGAATTATTATCGAAGCCATGTAGTTGTACAAGTACAATGCAAAGCGTTAATGAGGTGGTGCAACCCGAAGTCTCTTCACTATGTTCACTCTGTCGAGTAGAATCGAAATGTAATTTACAAGCCATAAAATCTTTCAATCTACGAGAAAATAAATCAATATGCTCATCTTGTATTCAGCAACTTCAATCTAAATCTAGCAACTCAGCTAGTTGCCCTTGCATTAGTGAACCCAATAGCAATATGAAAAAGGTAAACAGTTTCCAAGACAATTTATGCGCATCTTGTAAAGAAAAATCAGAAATTAGAATTCCCTGTGCTTGCTCTAATGAAGCAATAGAAGATAAAGTTTGCGGTAGAGATAAAAACCATAGCTTTGGACGTAAATTCGATATAATGTGCATAAATCTTAATAATTCCTGTATTGAGGCAGGATACAAAAAAGGTATAGCTGCTCAAAAATGTTCTAGTCACTCAGAATTTAACAAAAATTCTAACCAAAATTGTCATCGTTGCGGTGTATCTATCAAAAAAGAAAGTATGGAACAACAAAGTCAATCATCATGTTATGTTTGCGGAAGACCCATAAATAAGGCAAGCACTTGCGTAAAAGATAAAAATAAAGTCAATGACTGTTCCCAAAAAAGTGCTTCAGCACCAAAATTTGTTCAGGGAGCATCTGGAACAGAAAATCAATCAAATTTAAAACAAAATAAGTCCACTCTATGTATGCCACTTGGTAAAGGCTTGAAAGTCAAGTTGCCACCACTTCAAACATCAATGAACTCAAACACTTCAATGCAGTCAAAAACTGGACATAAAGCGACTCATATGGCATGTGGAAGCGCGAATTCCATGTTATCTTATATTGAAATAGAATGCTCAAGTTCAAACATACAAACAGAAAAAAAAGAAGGTAGAATGGAGAGCTGCCCAAATAAAAATGAAATAAATATTTGTGGTTCACACTCAGAAGACGGTGGTGAATATTATTTCAAAATGAAAATTGTCCCGCGAGCTGAGTGCGATGCAAGTAAAGGTGGTACTGATATTGTACATAGTTTTATTGAATTGATGAAGAAACAAATTCTACCAGAAAGTAAATCTAAGGAACACACGTATCTCAACACTCTATCTAACAAAATATGCCAATCGAAAATAGATTATTGTGCTTCTCAGGAAACTCCTTCAATGTGCAATTCTTCAAGTGTTATAAGTCAGATGTCTGAAAGTAATAATAAATCTTCGTGTACGTGCAAAGATGAAACTCATGAAAAAGATAATTACCTAATCACTTCCAAATCCAGTTCACTCAACAAAAGTCAAGAAGAGAAAACAGATTTTATTCCTTCCAAAAACCTTCATACTTGTTCGCATGTATGCAGTGAATGTAGTTTACAAAATCAATCTTGTGAAACCAATAATAATAAATCTTCATGCTTGTGCAAAGATAAGAATAATAATAATAATAGTTATAACTATTTTACAATTGACACAATCAATATCAATACTCAACATAATGAAAAGAAAGAAATTTCAAAACATAGCCTAAACTCTCACTCTTCTCAATCAAAGGCTAATGAAAATTCAAATGAAGCAAATAAGAATAATTTAGTTAAAGTTTGTCGTGGACAAAAACAAGCCAAAAAGTGTTGCTCGTGCGAAGGTAAAATGCAGATTTCCTGCAATGATTGCAGGAAAAATGCAGGCAATGAAATTAAAAATTATCAATTCAGCTTCAACGAAAAGAAAATAGATTATTGTGCTTCCAAAAACATTCCAACAGTTTCGTGTAGTACTAATAGTTTAAGAAGTCAATGCCCTGAAACTGATAAAAATAAGTCTACATGCACGTGCGTAGCCAAGGAAAATGAAAACATTGATTATAACGATTCAAAAATTAATACTATGGTCATTAATACTCAAAAGAAGAATACCCAATGTACATGTACTGAACAGAAAGCTATGCCTATTCATAATTGTAATGAACAGACTACGCAAATAAATACGAAGGACATTTTGAAAGTGACTGGCGAAAACAATTGTAGACTTTGTAATAAAAAAATGGAAGTAAAGAATAATTGCGATTTCAATGCTAACAGGAAGACATGTAGTGATTTTTCAAGCAGAAAAAATCAAAATAAGGATACATTATCCAAATCTTCCCACAGTAAAAGAAACTGTGTTAAATGTGGTTCTGAGTTTAATCCACAAAGAAAAAATCCAGCAACAGCTGCATTGCAGAGTCAAAAACATGATTACGAAAAGTTGACAAACTGTACCAAATGTTCTTCATCAAGAAAGGTGTACCAATCCGCGTGCCCAATTCATTCTTCTAAAAAGTCAAATTCTTCTCCAATATTATCTACCTGCTCACATTTTCAAGAAAAAGACAGCAATAAAATGTCAGCAAGTGGTTGTAAATATTCTTCACTTTTAAATTTAGAATCACAGAAATCTCCAGGTGGTAAAAGTCAGTCTTGTGAAAAGTCAAATACCTCTCTCTTAGAATCTAACTGTTTACGCTGTCGAGAAAAAGACAATGAAATGTCGACGCATGGCTGTAAATGTTCTTCAATCACAAAAACAGAATCGCAAAAGACTCCAGGTTGTCAAAGTCAATCTTCCAAAAAGTCAAATACCTCTCCCAACGAATATAAATGTTCACGTTGTCACGAAAAGTACATCGAAAAGTCGTCACAGGGCTGTAAATGTTCTTCAATCACAAAAACAGAAACGCAAAAGACGCCAGGTTGTCAAAGTCAACCTTCCAAAAAGTCAAACGCCTCTCCCAGTGAATCAAACTGTTCACGATGTTCAGGAAAAAAAGTCGAAAATTTGACGCATGGCTGTAAATGTTCTTCAATCACAAAAACAGAATCGCAAAGGACTCCAGGTTGTCAAAGTCAATCTTCCAAAAAGTCAAATACCTCTCCCAACGAATATAAATGTTCACGTTGTCACGAAAAGTACATCGAAAAGTCGTCACAGAGCTGTAAATGTTCTTCAATCACAAAAACAGAATCGCAAAAGACTCCAGGTTGTCAAAGTCAGTCTTCCAAAAACTCAAACGCCTCTCCTAGTGAATCAAACTGCTCACGATGTTCAGGAAAAAAAGTCGAAAATTTGACGCATGGCTGTAAATGTTCTTCATTCACAAAAACAGAATCGCAAAAGACTCCTAGTTGTCAAAGTCAATCTTCCAAAAAGTCTAATACCTCTCCCAACGAATATAAATGTTCAAGTTGTCAAGAAAAGTACATCAATAAGTCGCCACAGGACTGTAAATGTTCTTCAAAGGAAAAGGAGGAGTATAAAAGAGCTCCAGGTTGCCAAAGTCTGTCTTCAGAGAACTCTAAAGCATCACCCAATCAATCTAACTGTTCACGTTGCCAAGAAAAGGGGATTGAAAAGTCGACGCAGTATTGTAAATGTTCATCAATAAGAAAGGAAGAAACTCAAAACACTACAGGTTGCCAAAGTATATCTTCCAAAAAGCAATTATCTGCCATCCAATCCAACTGTTCACGTTGTCAACAAACAGATATCAAAAAGTCAACGAGTGGCTGTAAATGTTCTCAAACGGCAAAGGTGAAATTTCAAAATCACACTGATTACCAAAATCAACCTCCTGAAAAATCTTGTCCCCTACATCAAAAAGAATCAGTGGGCACCTGCAATTGTACGTCAACTAAAAAAATGGAAAACCGAATAGATACTTCATCAAAAATAGACTGTTCATGCAAAGATTCCGAGATGTTCACAAATACATATAGCTACACATCAACTTGCAAAAGCGATAAATATTCCTCCAAGACAGCCAAATCAGATGAAAGTTGTCGTTGTTCATCAAGCTTGAAGCTAAGGGTATCAGATGAGTGTGCAAGTAGCGGCCATTCCTCTAAACTTTCAAGAGATTCTAGCGTAAAATCTTTCGGATCGTGCTGTGACTCTCAAACTAAAGATGCATCCACTCAAACACGACGGTCTGATAGGTATGATGTGAGGGACTTGCAGATGTTAACATTTTTACGTGATACGCAAAAGGAAACTTGTACTTGTAGATCTGAACCAATTATACGAAACCCTACATCGAAACCCATATACCGTTCTAAATCTAACCATAGTGATTATGTATGCTTGAAACATTTAGAAATCGATTAAGGGCAAATTTTGTTTAAATTCTATAAAAAAAACCGAAAAGATTCTTTTTTGTAATGTAAATAAATATGAAATCCAAATATTTACTTTTATTTGTCTAAATACCGACCTAACCGATAAATCGTGATACATGACGCATGGACAATTTTAATTTTAATATAGGCATTAAACTTGTTGAGAGACATTTCTATTATGTTTTAAGGAAGCTTACGAGTATTACATTATAAAGCTTATTGTGTTAGCATAAAGTTTTTGCCTGTTTTTATATTATATTCAAGAGTGAAACTAGAATTAATTAAATTACATAACTTATTAAAAATAAATTATTAATTTCATTAGGTTTTAATGTTTTTTGTAAAAATGGTATTTTAACAAAGTTGGCCTGCATTTTTTTAATGTGGTCTGAAGAAACTGATAAAAAGATAATATTACGTTTAATTATATGTGTTTTTAAAGACTCAAACTGACGATAATGTCCAGGGTAGTCCGAATTTAATTAATTGTTTTAACAAGTAGCCCTTACATTTGTAAAAGCATTATCAACACATGTGGCACTAGTAGAAGTTATTCAAGAATACGTGCAAGCAAATGTTATAATATATGTGATAATAATATGTCATGCACAAGATTTAATAAATTAAATTACACAATAATAACACACAGAAAGGTTTTTATTTGATATTGTGGTTTTCAATAAAACTTCATCCATTACTTTATCAGAGAGATCAAAGTAAGGACAGGATGGCGTATAAACAGACACAAAATGATTTGCTCTCATTTTCAATTGATGCTAAGTTCTATTACTATGTTTATACGAATTTATGTATGTTTAAGTAAGTATATTGTATGATATATATCATTGTCTTGTAACCCATAACACAGGCTATATATGCTTAACTTGGGGCAAGATAATTTGTGTAAAAAGTGTGTCAATATTATTATTATTATTATTACTGATTGATTGATTGAAAAATATAAAGAAACTTAAGAGCAAATTTCATTCAACAACACCGACAAAAGTTTCAAACCTATTCAAAATTGAATGTCAAAAACTACCACCCATTTGCAAAATTTACGTCTTCGACCTGAGAAGAGCAGGCGCTAGAGACTCAGCGGGTCATCTTTCCCGGTTTCCTGTAACACATTCCCGTCCTTTTCACGAAATCACATGTTAGGTACATATCAATTAAAATTGAACTTTTACGCTCCTATTGTTTTTGTAAATACCAGTACAATTACACGCGTTTCAATCCTTTAAAAATCATTTTGTTTCAGTAAATATGTAACACTCGCGTTATGAAAAAGAATACTATTTTAAACAATGAATTTATAGCACTGTAAAATAATGATTTTAAACTCAATTAGTTTACTTAATTTGTTAGCTTAACTTAGTGAATTTTTCATGATTCAAGTATACTTATTTACATGCGAAAGATGTGTCCATAAGTAGTCCTTTAATATTTTTTTTTTTTACTATATAATTAATAGAATGTTTTTTTAGATGAAAGCCTTCCAATCTTGCCTTCTAATTTTTTATGGTTATTTTAGTATGGACTCGATGAATTTTTTGTGTTATTGTAAAAACTAACTTTCAAAGTTTTTTTTTTCATTTAAATTAATGTTTTATTTCAATTTAATATAAATAAATATATTTTTTTATGTATTGCATTATTTTGTACACACTCACAGATTATTTTTTTTATATCTTTCTTTATCTTTTATTGCTTTTTCTTTCAAGTATCAATCTAACGTACTATTATGTCAGGTTGAGAGTAGGTCTTCCCTTCTCTCTCACAAGTCACAACAATCAAAGGTACCTTATTATACATACATACAACAGTAAAATAAATAGATTCTTTTCACTGTGGCCTTCAATTAGCATTATAAAGTTGTCATTGAAATATATAAATCATTTGAGGATATAGCTCGGAGGTGATAGTCAACAGAATTTACCACTTAGTAATTGTCGGAACGGCATTTTATCATGTTTTAACAACATTACGAGACAAGCAATGCAATATCAAAATATAGACAGCCAGGAGACATATATAGCAAGTCGGTCAGGCTTCCCTAGTCTTGGACTTTTTGCTAAACGTAAACAAACATTTTGCCGTTGACAGTTGAACGTTGAATGTTGACAAAAGTCTAGTCTTTGGGGGAGGCCTTTGTCCAGCAGTGGACGTCCTCCGGCTGATGATGATGATAAGTCTAGTAATAAAGACTATATATTTTTTTGTAATGTTGCCATTATTATCTACAATGGTAGCAGTATTGATATTAAATTTAGCAAAAAAGCAGATGTTTAAAAACTGTTAACTATTTCATAGAATATTATTGTTAGACTTCAAAACAAATTTTATATTAATTGTACCATTATAAGTGATCAAAAGACGGAAGAGTGAGTATCATATTTATTGAATTAATAAAATTTGCATGTTATAATTAGTTATATGTAACAATTTACCCGCAGAAAGACTAATGTATTATCAAAGTTGGTAATACCAAGAGTGCATCTAAGTCAACGGTATATTATGTCTGAGCTTGAAGAGATTGAAAGAGAGGACAATTTTCGATTAAAACGATTTAAAGAGTTGAAATTAAAGAAAGCAAGTGCTAACGAAAAGAAATAAAAAGTTGACATTATGTGTAAAAATCTACTTGATGTAAATAAGACAAAAAATAAAAGACGAAGGAAAGCATTTCAGTTCATTATAAACTGTTCAGAATGAGGTATGAAGATCCATTAAAGATGAAGATAATTTTGATGATGCAAGACAATGTCCTGAGGAAAGAAAGAAAGAAGGAACTGTCAAACACATGGATCGTTTAATTAGAAGTCATGTTATAAAATTTAATATACAATAATGTTGACGAGAGTTAAAATGTGGAGGGAGATGTCGCTTCAGTTAATATAACTAATAATAATTGATTAGATGAAAACTTTGTGCATGACAAAGAGTATAAAGAATTTAATTGAGACGCTAGTGAGCAAAATTATAATATATACAGACAGATTTTTGATGAAATATTTATAAATGATTTCACAAAAAAACAGCAAAAATAATTCCTATAGAGCTAAAAACTTTACTGCGCTTCGCCTATTCGTCCAAAAGAGAGTTACTTTGAAAACAATTTTCTTATCTTAGATTAAGGATTGGTCTCCGCTGCGCTCCAACTAGGTACTTACCGCACTACCCAAGAACAATAGCTATTTTATTACGACTACAATTAGATACTTGTGTGCGTGGCATCTTGACACTCAATGGCATCTTTCAAATTTTGTAACTTACGCCTCGTGTTATTTTACATTGAAATTAATTAAATAAAAAATACTTACTGTGTGATATGTGATCCCAGTGTCTTTCTTATTTCTTGTAGTATTATTTTTACAACTTTTTACTGCGCATGCCGGCATTTTAGTTTCAATTATTAGCAAAGTTTAACAGAATATATGGCTGGTCGTTAATGACGATTCACACATTTTCACATTTTGATGTTTCGAGACTGGCTCGAGTATTAGCACTTGGGCGTAGTATTTATTAGTTGCCGCACTTTGCGACGGCTCAGTGGAGACCAATCCTTAATCTAAATTTCTAATATTATAAATTCAGACGCACTGGATGTTTGACATATCTGTGTTAAATTTTGATCTAGATTTGCAAGTTACTACTAGTCAGGGAAGTATTTTTATGTTATGCTAACATCATTGAGTATTTGTGTTTTTAATTTATCATACAAAAACAGTATTAATTAAATTGTTAACACATTTATCGTTGTTTATTATTTTGATTTAGTTATTATACTTGACTGTCATGCGGGCGAAGTAGTAGTAATTCTGACATTCTGTGCTTGAGGTCTCGAGTATTGGTTGACCCTCCCCGAATGGTTCCAAGTAGTATTGGGTTTTTCTGTGGGAAATTTCTCAGTTACAGCATTGTCTGGAGTTTTGGTGTGTCTATACCAAGCGGTGCCCCCGTCGCGGGGCAAAAATGAATGCAATATAAAACTCCCACAAACAATCTTGCTCAGTAACAATCTATTTTCTCTACTTCTTAATCTTGATATCTCGTTTTGTAATTTTTTTACGTAAAAATGATTGTTTATTTAAATGAATAGCTATGTTTTGAATGTAAATTATTGAAGACGTTTTTTTTCTGAAGACGAAGGTTTTCAACCAGTGTGTGTTGCCAGCGATAACTTACGGTACGCAGACTTGGTCGCTAAGTCTTGAAGCTCGATGACGCTCACAGGGCAATGGAGAGGGCTATACTCGGAGTTTCCCCGCGAGATCGAATCAGAAATTAGGAGATCCGTAGGAGAACCAAAGTCACCGAAGTCAAAATGATTGCGATACTGAAGTGGCAGTGGGCTGATGATGATAAATATATTTTTTTGATATAAAACGAGTTTTATATTACACAGATCTTATTAACTAGACTAATACAAAGTTACAAGTAACTCTATGAACAGAAATTAAAAAGTACCAATTACGAAGGTTCCTATAAGGAGATATAATTTACTAACCGAGAGAGATACTATCGGAGGCAACAGCACATTTAGATAGATTAATTTAGTCCTAATTATCTAGACTAATTAGAAGTCCCTTAAAAAAAGTACTCCGATAGGTAAAGGTTGCCTTAATAAAACCTAATTCTCGACAAAAACGGAACAAATTATGGTTTAATTATCGATGGAACATATCTAGGGGCACCTCTAGGTATAGACATTAGACACTAGGAATTTTGGCCTGTTTTTCGACCTAAGCCTAGCTCTCAATACGCAGGAGTTTTGTGTGATACACTTTTGCCTATTACTACGGGGTATCGGCCGACACTCTTAATCAAAAAATTACAAGAAAAAAAGAAACAAAACATGATTAGATATAAGTTGATAGATATGAGCTGTCATAAGACTGGACCCCAAAAATTATATGTTGTATTAATTAGATTGATAGACCAGGTAAGTGAGCATCGCCGTTTAAGCTCAAAAATAGTCACAGGAATTTTGTCGGCTTGAAAGGTAGCCGGGTAATATCCCAATGGAAATGATTGCCAAATTGTGGCTATCACACTTAGCACAGTATTCACCGAGAACAGATTCCGAAAATTTCAAACTAGAAGTCAATCTAGAAGAAACTAGTTACATCTAAATTTCGTAGGTTTCCCACAAGAGCGTCATATATCCGGTTCATATATGCTCATATATGCCACCAGTAGATTCATTCCAATAGTAATACTGCATATCGGAAACTACTATGGATGGAGGAGATAATAAAATTAAAATTTTTTTCATGACAATAAGGGACGAGATCTTCAGGACTTCAGCTGATGGTAATTGAAACGCCCTGCCCATCACAATGCAGTGCCACTCAGGATTCCTGAAAAACCACAAAAATTCTGATTGGCACTACAACTACTTGTATAAGATGTTAAGTCTCATTTGCCCAGTTATTTCACTAGCTACGGCACCCTTCGGACCGAAACACAGTAATGCTTACATAGTTCCCATAATCTAGTCGGTATCCTTTGCAAAAGAGCCTCCCACTGGTAGGTACAAAGGATAATGCAACAAATACAATATTGATTACAATACAAAGAAGAAATGTAATAAAGGGTTATTATAAGTATCAGTTTGTGGGCGTATATTGCTTTATAATGCAGAGACAGCCCTATTCTCCTGAAAATTGTTTCATAGCAAGGACACAGGTGTATCAATTGAGAAGGTGAGAGATTTCTACTGATGCATTGTGTCACTACTACACCCAACATTTAGGTTTGTTTCATTGTAATCGTATCACAAACAAAACTACTAAACGGAAAATAAGTATTGAAATAACAAAATAATTAATGACATGAAAATTAGCATGTTCTCAGCAGGGATGGAACCCGCAACCCGTTGCAAATACTGATCAACTAACCCGTTCCTGTGGAGATCAAGATCCTAAGTCGTGAATTTATACAAACAATCGGGTTTAGTTTATGTATCGAATATAGAACGTCGTTGACCGAATAGAATCGATTCTTGTATGAGTGGATTTTGGTATGGAGGGTGTAAGATTGTCAATTTGACGTCAAATCTAAGTCATAATATTAGTAAAAGATTGAAAGAAATTATAGAGGCGCGCGAAATAGTGCTCTCGTATTAAAATCCAATCTTCCAATCGTGTTTTCAATTTTGGCAACGGAAAGAAAAAAGTTTGAAAATACCTACATCTAATATATAAAATTCTCATGTCGCGGTGTTGGTAGTTAAACTCCTTCGAAATTTTGAGTGCATATTGGGTAGGTCTGAGAATCGGACAAGATCTATTTTTCATGCCCCTAAATGTTAAGGGTGGTCCACGCCAATTTTTATTTTCATTTTTTTGAAATTTTTTTTGAAATTTGTTTGATTATGAGCACTTTTGTATCGCGATTTTAATATCGGCAATACAACGTTTGCTGGGTCAGCTAGTATTTTATATAAATTTACCTATGATAGGAAATATCCAATGTTATGGGGATGACACCACCATCTGGATGTTTAGCGTTCTTCTAGAGTATAGGTTTAAAGGAACTGTAGGAACTCTCTTCTATATGGGTACCTTCAAAGAAAGTAAACCTTTCTTAAAGGCTAGTAACGCTCCTGTGATTCCTCTGGTGTTGCAGGAGAATGTAGGCGGCGGTGCTCACTTAACAGCAGGTGACATGTAGTCTCTGTTATACCTTAAAACAGTTGGCAGCAACTTACAGACCTAAAGATATATTTAAATTTAAAACATTGACATTAGCGTCGCGCGGAGAGTTGTATATCAAATTTCTTAACGCCAAAAAGTGAAAAGTGAAGTTTTTAAAAAATATTGTATTATATATTTTGGATAATAAAAGCGTGGAGTTTTTTTTATGAAAATAAGGGACGAGACGAGCAGGACGTTCAGCTGTTGGTAATTGATACGCCCTACCTATTACAATGCAGTGCCGCTCAGGATTCTTGAAAAACCCAATAATTCGGAGCGGCACTACTAATTTTGCCCAGTAATTTTACTAGCTACGGCGCCCTTCAGACCGAAACACAGTAATGTTTACACATTACTGCTTCACGGCAGAAATAGGCGCCGTTGTGGTACCCATAATCTATCCGGCTTCCTGTGCAAAGGAGCCTCCCACTGGAGTTTTTTTTAAACTCAACAAGTGGGAGCCGCATAACAGCTCGTTTGTCCTCCTCTTACATAAAAAACATGTTTCAGTACCAAGAATGTTTATCTCAGCAAGACTCAGTACAAAAAGCGTGTTTGCCAACGGATGTTTCTGACTCCAATAGAGCTGAAGACTGGCCGTCATGTAATGCTGATTTTGACCCGCTGGATTCATGGTCACTATAAAAATGTACGGGATTGCATTTCCGTATAATATAATGTACTCTGTGCGTACTTTGAGCGCCATGATTGTTTGAAGACTCTAAAAACAATCCACAAGACTGGAAGTGGATATTTTTATCCGCGGAGAGAGAGAGAGAGAGAGTCAACGAGTCTTAAATAAAATGCAGTGTTTCATTGAAACTCTGATACCCATGATAAAATCTAACTTATGTATAAGGGTATCAGCGTTCGCGTAACTCAACTTATATTGATAATAATGCCATTAAAAACACTGTTTAAGATCTTTTTTTATGGAAAAGGAGGACAAACAAGCGTACCTGTCATATTTCTTGCAATACAAGAGGAATCACAGGAGCGTTGCCGGCCTTTATGGGAGGTGTACGCGCTTTTTTTGAAGGTACTCATATCGTATCGTCCCGGAAATACCGCACAAGGAAGGTACGCCACAGCGATAAGATTGTTAAGACAAGACCCACATAAAATCGCCGAATAACCACAAATTAAGATCCCATAACTAATGATAGATTGCACATAAGCAGTTAATACCGTTTTTTCTGATAGTTTAATTGATTCATCGTATTGAAAAAACGTAATGAAAAATAATTTTAATTTTCTTGGCAGCTTGTTTAGAACTTGCCATAATCAATTCACGTTCTAGTAAAAATATAAGGACTCCGTGTCACCTTACATAACAGTGTAGCACCAAAACAAGCCGATTAACGTGTATATACTCGTACATAGCCCCACGTACACACTTACACTACTACAGGCCGATAGGCAGCCATTATGAGAATTGTCATCGTCTGTGACAGATCAGTTTGCGTCTCAATAAAATATTTTAAAAATGCCGTCGTGCGTTGTGAAAAAGTGTAAAAGCGATGCTATATAAGATTTGTGGCCATATATGATTATTTAAGGGAGAAAAAAATGTGTAACTAGTATCCCCCGAAACCGCACACACACTAGCATAACGGTGCTTCACTTGCTAATATCACGGCGCGGAGTCCTTCTTTTTTTACTTGTCCGTGCATCAATTATATACTGCTATATAGGCAGCAGAATTATACACAAAAATTTCTTTGTCTTAATGTTGCGGTTTATAAGATATAGACCTAGATCTTGGAGCCCTAAACAGAGTGTTGCCACCCAATAAGAGATCGGCTCGCGCGTCTAGACGGCGTCTGGCAACAATAAAACGTGTTCAAATAATTAGCGTAACTGCGATACTTTGCATTCGGACCTGGATAATTAGTTACAAACTAAACGAGACGTTTCTGCGTTTTTGTTGTTCTTTGGTTCGTACATTGCGGTAGGGTTGTGCGAGAATTTATTGAAAAATGGGTAACGGTTTAAGAATTTATATCTCATAGGAATTAAAAAAAAATCACTTTTACGAGGAAACTATTTTAAAAATCAATACCAATAAATGGGGAGCTATTTTTAACATCGGTTAAACTGCCAAAACTACTGAACCGATCGAAATAATACTTACACCATAAGATTCAGCGTGTTTCAGAGATGGTTTTAGTGTATGGTGATTAATTATCCAAAACCAATATTTTTTGCTAAGAAATACCTATATTTTATTTGCAATACAAATATATCAGTCAATGAAATTTCATTACATACGAGTAATATGACAATTCATATAATAAGCAGGCGCGGGGTAATTACTATATATGGGAAAACAACTTTATTTTTATTTTTTTTCATATTTAAAAAAATAGATTGATATTTTGTAGTAATTATTGGTTAATCCATGTTAATAGAAGGTTTTGTTGAGATAGCAAACACTGTGTAACTTTATTCCATTGCCGATTTCCACTATCATACGATACGCTCCGTGCTCTAAAATTATCTCTACCATCTGGATGTGTGGTGTACCTCTACAGTGCCCTTGTCAAACAAATTTGACGAATGTTGCACGTTATTAAAATATCGAACGATATGATATTTGGGCCTACTCTAGTTTGCTTCTTAATTTAAAAAAATATAATATCTGCCAGAAAACTTTTGATGACTGCCATTACCGGTTGATTTACCTTATGATATGTGGGTAGAAAAAGTAATGTATGTATGTGAAACCCACAGTCGTGTTATGTAATGATAATAAGGGACGAGACGAGCAGGACGTTCGGCTGATAGTAATTGATACGCCCTATCCATTACAATGCGGTGCCGCTCAAGATTCTTTTATAAACCCAAAAATTCTGACTTTAGACACAGCACAGTAATGTTTACACATTACTGCTTCACGGCAGATATACGGCGCCGTTGTGGTACCCATAATCTAGCCAGCTTCCTGTGCAAAGGAGCCTCCCACTACCTTCATTATGCCTTTCATTATGTACAATCACATAAACTACTATTATCAATCACATTGCGAAGCTTCGCAATTAAATACAAGAATAAATTTAAGCTTTAATTCAGTTGTGACAGCCCTGATGCAATAATAGAGATGTGCACGTAGAATTGGCAAAGCGCCAGTCGGTGTAGTACGCAGACGTGACGTCACAGGTCCACAAATACCTGTGATACGGCGAGTATCATTGTATTTGTTATAGACTAATGCTCAGTTTCTATAATAAACGAATTGTAGTCTACCGAACACTGTACGGGTTTCAACGTTACACGAGAGATTTTAATTTTGTTTCTATAATTACCGATAGACCAAGTTATAATAGTAATAATAGCTTATATTAAATAATTATAAATTTATTATAAATAGTAGTTAAAAAAACTGAAAAACACGCTTTTTATAGAAAATCGAACAAAAAAAATTTCCTACTTTTTAGTTTGGTTTATTTATAAAAGCGTGCGTTATTTTTAATTAAAAATCTTTTATTTGCAATTAGAAATTTTATTTGGTATTCGAAAATTTCCTAATATTAGATAAATCGGTTAAAGATAATGGTTGAAATTTAAAATTATCATCAATTCCTGCCTTACAGACGATAGATGAGGATTATATAAATTATTAAATTATAAAAATGGAATTATTTTATGAATTTAATGTATTGTCATCGGTCCTCGATAAATCTACGAAGTTTGAACGAAACCTGGCCGTTTAAAACGGGTCAAAATCGCGCCCAAATGAGTCGGTTACAAACAAACATACATACATGTGTGGTAATAAAAAGCGTGTAAAAATAGGTAATAGATGTCATAATATTAGTTAAGTCCGTTTTTTTCTTCAACTTATTTTTAATGTTTGTTTAAGTGTGGAAACTCCGGAATCTACTTTCAAATTCGAATCACTAATAGGTCCGCGAGAAAGACTTCGCATATATTATTATGTATATGCTTGTAATAAAATCTCTTTGGTTATCTATATATATAAAAATGAATTGCTGTTCGTTAGTCTCGCTAAAACTTGATAACGGCTGGACAGATTTGGCTAATTAATTATTTGTGGAACTCTAGGAAAGGTTTAAAAGGTGAATAAATAGGAAAATGCTGCTAAATGAAATAAAAACAACAAATTTGTTTTTCCTTTGATGTGTCCATAAATAATTTCTATGAGAGAATTTATTGACGCACGGTTCGACAGTTCTGGTGTGAAACAATTTCATTACGACAGCTGGATGCATATTTTAGGTAGTAATTTTTGATGTTATGATATATTATTGACAAACTCATATAAAAACATTATTTTATTTATTATATACAGAACAACGTCTGTCGGGGCAACTAGTATATAATAATAATATAATAGTTACAGCTATTTGTCTCAGATAACATATACGTCTAGATAGAGGCTCTGCTGCTAGACAACCGATGTTTACAGGCCAGGTTTATTACTTAAGTGACAAGCTACATCTTACACTCGCAATTTGTATGTCACTTTGTATTAGTGTACGTGCATTGCCCAAAATAAAGCTTAACAGTCAACCTCAATTTTTAACGACGTTTTCACATCTATCACAGTCCATCTAGATTCTAGACGTGTAAATGATCTAAGCTATTTGTATCGGCTGGATTAGATGACATTAAAAAGGTTACACTTCAAGTAGTAAAAAGTTGGTTCGAATTCAAATGAAACAGTTAAAGATGTAATGATAAAGAAAGGAGAAATGCACAAAGTTGGTGAAAAGGTATTCATTCAATCCAAGAATTTTGATGTGAAACATGCACCTCATTGTGGTCGTCCTGGTACGGATAAAATGTATGCCATCTCTGAAAAAGTTGAGCAAGATCGGCCTATCAGTAGTTACGGCATAGCCGAAGAACTGAGAATTGACCCCAAGTTTGAATAACCGCGCAGGACCTATTTGATAAATTTGCCTAAGGCCACAAAATAGCTCGATAGACTAGTCGTGCCCTAATACCGCGGTACCATTATAACGCGTTTTAATATTACGCGATTGCAAATTCCCGTATAACGCGGGAATTTCCCACATACATATTTCTGTACTGTGAAATTTATAAGGATTTGTTAAGTTCGTAATTAGCGTCGCGTTCCTTTGCACGCGTGTCAATTGTGTTATTACAAAATTAAATTATTTTATTTAAATTATGCAGTAAAAACCATAATTAAACAGTAAAACTAGGCAAACAATTGTAAATACTTGTTATGAATTGTGATTAGTTCTTACTTTTACGAATTACGAGGTCGTAAAAACGCGCTATATGGCTTTTTGTGTAACGCGGAACCACTCTAATGCGTGATCTCTGAAAAAAACCTAATGAATCATGTAGTCATTTACGATTCTGTATTGAGACGTAATGGTGATGAGAAACTGATCACGCACAACAAGGAAGTCTGAATTTTATAAGTCGATCTGGTTTTATGGTTGGAAGTCAACGGAAAATACCCTACTAATGATTCCCATAAGAGTGTCGAAATATAAGTTTTTTTACGGGATAAACGGCCGTGTTATTTTTTTGCGAAAACTCAGAAGTTTGATTTTCTCGCAGCTTCAAGAGACTATAGACTTGAGCATATCGTTTTAATTTCAGCTGGATGCCTCCACGCGTTCCCGAGAAAAGGGGTCTTGACAGACAGACGGATAACAAAGTGATCATATAAGGGTTAAATTAAAAAATATTTACTAAATATACATTTTAGTGACGTGTCGAGAATTAACGCTGTTTCAAAAAAACACGCTAACAGTTTGAAGTGTACTTCAAATCACTAAAAATCAATCAACTAACAATTTGTCTAAATATGTGTATAAAAAGGATTCGGCCGAGTATCGTTAATTGGCTCCTAGGAATGGAAGAGTTTCCGTTACTTTGTCATGGATTCCGTAATCAGAACCTTACCAAACTCTCACCATACTATCTTTGGAGTATATCCTTTCCTATAAAAAAAAGAATCATCGAAATCAGTTGGCGCGATATTGAGTTATTCGTAAATTTATCATCCACTTTGCTACTTGCTTTACGTATGTATAGCAAATTTAAGACTTTTATGATTTTCTCATGGATGCCATTGTCAGGTCTGGACCAACTACAATGGGAAGCACCAGCTTTCAAATAAAAAAAGAATTATCAAAATCGGCTCACCCAGTCGAAAGTTTTGCGGTAACAAACATAAAAAAATGAATTGAAAACCTCCTCCTTTTTTGAAGTCGGTTAAATAGTTAATTATTATTAACACTAAATAAAAACTTGACTCTTGGAGAGAAGTCTTTTTTACTATATGTAAAGGAGCACTAGCTGGGCTGTTAGGTCATTTCAAACAGTAAGACTCGTTTTCTTTTGGCAATATTACTCTTGCCACTTTTACGGCTATAGACATTTTTTATGGAAGACGTGGACAACAGTACGGGTCACAAAACCGCACTGTGGAGGACACCCGCCACAAATCCATCTGATGAATTAGGATATCATCCCCACCACCTGAGGATGATATCCTAATTTGGGGCGTGTCGTGCGAAGATGGAATTCAGCGGCAGGAAGTAGGCGAAACAGCTCTTCGGAACACTCCCCGTGATAAATGCGCTAGATGACACACAATGTTCACAGAGCACTGGGTCTCCCATTATTCGAGCTGCACTGCGTTGCACGCGGTTAAATGGATGAGCTGATACTGGGGTGCGCCAGACCAGAGATGACAGCAATACACCGTATGTGGCTGGACCTGCGCTATGTAGAGCGCTAGAATGTTGGCGGGCTTGAGGTATTGTTGTGATCTATTTATGACGCTCTTCCAATCCAAATTAGCTTTGCCCTCCAGGTGACTGCGGAATTGGCAATCACTCGTAATTACAAAACCCAGTATTCAAACACTAGACGATGCTTTGAGAGGTGGAAGGTATTGTCAAAGAGCGGTGATACGACAAATGGGGCTTACCCTCAAAATTGGCGAGATGGAGACCTCCCTGCCGTACACACATACCCCGGCATGAGGCAAAAAATTATACTCAATTTTGTACCCGGGATATCTTCGTCTCTGTAAGGAAACAGAAGGCCAGCTGCGCCGTCTCAAGGAAGTGGTAAACGGCGTTTAAATTGGAGTGGATACCTCTTGTGTTGCTAAAGTCCACATTAAGCGTGGAGCCCCAGTCGTGCCATGGTGTTGATGCCTCGTTTGTCTTCGGACATATCTGTTAATGTGTGAGTTAGCTATTGTTTAAATAATCAAAATAGTAAAGAGATAATTGCCCAGCGCGGCTGACTGCTGACGACTGTCAATCAAAATCGGTTACAGTAACAATAGATTCGCTTACCTTTTCCGTTTTGCTGTATCTTTGTCAGATACAAGAGAGAGGAACATCTTCTCTCTTGTATGCATTGTTTTTCTATACGTATTATTCTGTGAGTATTATATACATACTAGATGTATTATTCTGTGAGTCTATGATTACAGAAATGACATCTTCAATCTTTTTTATTGCCAATACGGGACGAGACGAATAGGGCGTTCAACTGATGGTAAATGATACGCCCTGCCCATAACAATGCAGCGCCGCTGAGGATTCTTGAAGAACCCAAAAACTCTGAGCGGCACTACAATTGCACTCGTCACCCTGAGACATAAGATATAATTTCACTAGCTACGGCGCCCTTCAGACCCAAACACAATAATGCGAACAAATTACTGCTTCATGGCAGAAATAGTAATCATAATCTAGCCAGCAATCTTATTACTACTTTATATGATCAGCTTGTGTTACAGTAAAATGACAGTCTCATCTCACTTCTGAATGCAAACTCGTGCGTTCAGCGATTTCTGGTGCGAGGTTTAATTGGGAATTTTATTGCGACAAATGGAATGGTTGGTCTTTCAGCAGATTTCACCCGTGGCGACAGGTGGGGATATATTTGAAGTTCCTGCACTTTGCTTCAAGGCCTATATTTCCCTTAATGTAGGGCAAAGCAAAAATAGGGCAAATGTGATATTATTTTCTGGCAATTCAAAGACTCGTTGTCTGGAACAAAAATGATGTCAGAAAAAAATTCTCTATCATACGCATTGTTTAGTATATTGTAAGTGTATGTATGGTAAGTATGGTTGCAATGAAGAATGGACTGAGCTGTCCTTTTGTGAAAAAGGTGTTAAAATATCAGTACTGATATTTTGAGATATGCTTTTTGAGATGGTAGTTGAGCCTCTTAACAACAAATTGTTGCGTAACATATCATCTTATATCTCAAGGAGATGAGCGCAATTGTACTGCCGCTCAGAAATTTTGATTTTCAAGAACCCTGAGCAGCATTGTATTGTAATGTGCAGGGCGTATCAACTACCATCAACTGAACGTCCTGTTCGTCTCGTCCCTTATTGTCATAATAAAAATTAAGAATGGTCTTTTCAGCTCCGGATCGATCACATCGATCCACACAAATGTGATTTTTTTTTTATGGAATAGGAGGACAAATGAGCGTACGGGTCACCTGGTGTTAAGTTCAAATTCAAATTCAAAAACATGTTTATTCATGTAGGTCACAAAAATGACACTTATGAATGTCAAAAAAAAAATATATAAATATTGTTTCTTATTGAATTTACCGCTACTTCGTAAAGGGTTGAGCTAATGAGAAGAAGTAGCCAGAAACTCATTGCCACTCTTTTAAGTCAAGATTTACATTTTAGTTGTTTTACAAATCATTTCAATTACAATATATGCAAAGTGACGCAACAAAAATACTCAAAAGTCAAAAACTGAAAGGCTTACATGAGTATGTCAAAATAAGAAAAAAAAAGTAAATAAATACTTATAAACACAAGAGTTATTGAGTATAGTAGATGCATCAATCCACACATACCGTAAATAAATAGAGGCATTATGTGAGCATTTCTTAAAATCAAATATATAATAACTTTAACTTTAAAGGAAATAATAATAATAAAAAAACACATCAAGCAGACCTCCCGGTAACAAGATCATCCAGCCCCCACGAGTAGCACCCGTTCACGAGCATGACGCATGGACCAGCCATCGCCTCCCTCGACCACGACCATTTTACGGAAGGGAACGACCCGCCCAACGTCGCCGCCACAAGCAGAGGCATTTAAGCGAGCATGACGATACCTGCCACGAGAAATCTACCGCCGCCCACATTCTCTTGCAACACCAGAGGAATCACAAGAGCGTTGCCGGCCTTTAAGGAAGGTGTACGCGGTTTTTTTGAAGGTAGTCATGTCGTATCGTCCCGGAAACACCGCACAAGGAAGCTCATTCCACTGCTTTGTAGTACGAGGGAGAAAGCTTCTTGAAAACCACACTGTGGAGGACCGCCATTCATCCAGATGGTGGGGATGATATCCTAACTTGTGGCGTGTCGTGCGAAGGTGAAATTCGGCGGTAGGAATCAGGTTAAACAGCTCTTCGGAACACTCCCCGTGATAAATGCGGTAGAAGACACACAATGAAGCGACGTCTCTACGCAACGCCAAGTGATCCAGCCGTTCACGGAGCACTGAGTCCCCGACAATTCGAGCTGCTCTACGTTGCACGCGGTCAAATGGATCGAGCAGATACTGGGGTGCATCAGACCAGAGATGACAGCAATACTCCATGTGTGGCCGGACCTGCGCTTTGTAGAGCGCTAGAATGTGGGCCGGCTTGAAGTATTGCCGTGCTCTATTGATGACGCCCAGCTTCTTCGAAGCCAATTTGGCTTTGCCCTCCAGATGGCCATGGAATTGGCAATCGCTCGACATTTCGAGACCCAGTATTCCGATACTAGGCGCGGCTTTAACAGAAGTGTTCTCGAAGAGGGGTGATACGACAAATGGGTTTTTTTTAGTGGTAAACGCGCAAACTTGAGTCTTCTGGGGGTTAAATTGGACAAGATTCAATTTACCCCATTCCCCGACCTTCTCGGGGGAGGACTCGATAGAAGACACAAGTTTCTCCCGGCACTGGTCGACGATTTCCCGAGAGAGACCTGCATGACCCGTGTATACGGCATCACCAGTGCTGTCATCTGCATAGCAATGCATGTTGGAGGTGTCCAACATATCATTGATATGCAGAAGAAACAGCGAAGGATATAGCACACAGCCTTGGGGCACTCCAGCATTCACCGGCTTCGGGTTCGAGCAATATCCGTCGACAACGACCTGTATGCTACGCCCAGTGCGGAAGCTGGAGGTCCACTTGCACAAGCTCTCGGGAAGCCCAAATGATGGAAGTTTTGAGAGGAGCGCCTTGTGCCATACACGATCAAATGCCTTCGCTATATCCAGGCTAACTGCCAGGCCTTCCCCCTTGCTTTCAATAGCCGCCGCCCATCTATGTGTTAGGTATACCAGAAGATCACCTGCCGACCGTCCATGGCGAAAGCCGTACTGTCGGTCGTTGATCAACTGGTGACCCTCTAGGTATACTAAAAGCTGGCGGCTAATTATGCTCTCCATGATTTTGGAGAGTAGGGAGGTAATAGCAATAGGCCTGTAGTTTGCCGGATCCGAACTGTCTCCTTTTTTTGGGATCGTATGGACAAGGGCTGACTTCCATGAATCAGGGACTACGCCTTTTGAATAAGAGTGCCGGAATAAACGCGTTAGCACCGGCGTCAACTCAGGGGCACACGTTCTAAGCACGATTGGAGAAATGCCATCCGGCCCGCTCGACTTCCTGACGTCCAACGAAAACAGAGCTCGCCTAACAGTTTTCTGTCTGAACTGTACTTCAGGCATAGAGCTCTGACACCGCGAGATGGTTGGCGGTGTTTTTCCGTTGTCGTCAAGAGTCGAGTTGGAGGCGAAAAGAGCGCACAGGAGCTCGGCTTCGTCTTTTGCCGTATGGGCCAGGGTGTCATTCCTCATGTGCAACGGTGGCATGGACGGCTGGTTGAAGTTACCAAGAGCAGCTTTCGACAACGACCAGAACTTGCGTGTTCCGGTCGGGTAACTGGAAAGCTGCTCGCCAATTTTGACGACGTGCTTCGATTTCGCACGGGCGATTTGCCGCTTAAAAAATCTGGAGGCACGGTTATATTTCCTCTTAAGAACTTTGCAGTTCGGATCCTTTGTGCCCAGCGCCGCAACCCAAGTTCGATGCGCCTGTTTTTTGCAGTCAGATGCTGCTTTAACTGACGCATCGAACCAGGGCTGTGATCTGCCACCGATCGGTACTACAGAGCTTGGTATAAAAATATCCATGCCCTGCAGTATCACATCGGCTACTGCAATGGCGCAGGCACTAGGATCATCCGAAGGGAAACAAACCTTGCCCCAAGGGTAGGATGCAAAAAAAGAACGCATCCTATCCGAATCTGCTGACTTGTAGTGCCAAACGCGGCGGGTCGCTGGTGGTCTGCGACGTTGGCGTCGGATTGGCACTACACTCCTGACCAGGAAATGGTCGGACGTTCCGAGAGGGGCGTCGACAAAGACCTGGTAACCATCGGGATGTGTAGTCAGCAGAAGATCTAATAGGGACGGCACGTGGCTATCCAAATCCGGGAGCCGCGTTGGGGACTCAACCAATTGGGACAGACCATACGCCAATGCAAAATTATGCACAGATCGCCCTGCGTAGTCTGTGGTACGTGATCCAAGCCATTCGGCATTGTGCCCGTTGAAATCACCCAAGACTACGATTTCAGCGGAGGGGATCAGTGCAAGCACGTCGTCAATTGCCGCCTGAACGCAGCCCATGAGATGATCGGTTTCTGCGTTACCACTATGGGACCTGTGCACGCATAGATACGGACGCGGTCGTCTAAATCTACGCGGAGCCAGAGAGTAGACAGGTCCCTACCCTCAAAATTGCCGAGACGGCGACAGCAGATATCCTCCCTAACGTACACACATTCCCCGGCATGAGGCAGTTGTGATCAATTTTGTACCCGGGGTACGTTAAATATGACGTATCGCTAGGTCGAGATATCTGCGTCTCCGTAAGGAAACACATGGCCGGATGCGCCGTCTCAAGGTGGTGGTGGACGGCATTTAAATTGGAGTGAATTTACGGACCGCTCTCAATTTTGTTGCGGGGGGGGGGAAGGGATGGCCTCCGGTCCTCGACACTAACCTATGCGAAACATAGCGGCACTAGGCCGCTACTTCACGCCGGTATTCTGTGCGAGTGTGGTAATGAACCCGGACGAATCTGGCCCGATTGTGCTGACGTCATAAGACGGCAGCGTGACTCTCCCACTTCTAAAAAGTCCTTAGTCGCCTCTTACGACACCCATGGGCCTGGGACTCTCCTATTCTTTTTACGCCCCGGGGAAAGTACAGGGCAACGATTGGGAACGAACTTTTCTGATTACTCTGGATTGTCATTTATGGCCAGTTTGAGAGAGTATGGCATGATCTTAACGCTTTGATAATTCTTTAGAGTCCCTAACGGCCATTTTCAAAAACATATCTATCCTTAGTTTAACGTACTAGAGGTAGACAAATTTATCATTTTACGCTTCCTTACATTTCAATAACCTATCGATAAATAGCATTGGACTAATAACTATATTGGACATAACTATATATATAAACGGCGATAGCAATATATCCGTAACTAGAGATACGTTATTGAAAACGGCCGTAAATCAATCCAAATGTTGACCAGTGTAATATTATTTCATTGAGTGTGTGTTCCATTTGATAGCTGGCCGAGTGAGCGTCAAATTTCAAAGGATTGTACTAAAACAATTGAATCATTTTAAATGAGTTTCATATTTTTTAAACTGTTATAAAGAAATATATATAAAAATTTCGTGTCACGTTGTTTGTCCGCGTTTAACTCCTACAGTACTGAACCGATTTTAACAAAATATAATAATAATAATAATATTGACACACTTTTTACACAAATTATCTTGCCCCTAGTTAAGCATATATAGCCTGTGTTATGGGTTACAAGACAATGATATATTTAATACAACATACTTACTTAAACATACATAAATACAGTTAAACATCCATGACTCAGAAACAAACATCTATATTCATCATATAAATGCATGCAGCTACCGGGATTCGAACCCGATCTAGCTTAGTAGGTAGGATCGCTAACCACTCGGCTATACAGGCTGTCATACAAAATATATCTTACGTGTGCAGTTTCAACTTGAGTGAAATGATACTTTTTATTGTGATTTATTGAATGATTATGATTTTTATTGACTCTAAATATTTTTTATTTTCAAATTTTATTTCTGTATGAATGATGATATATGAGATAAATTTTCGACGCATAGTTACACAGTTCAGCTGTGACATTATATTGCAAGAACAAGAAACAATGAAATAATTATAATTTATTTTATTAGTTTATTTTAATAATTAATACTTTCGTAATTAACAAAAAAGAATTTCAACTCTATTAAGTTTTTATATTATACTAGCTGACCCAGCAAACGTTGTATTGCCGATATTAAAATCGCGATACAAAAGTAACTGTTTAGTAAAAATTTGAAGTTGTATGTATTTTTTAATGTTGACTCATAATCAAACAAATTTAAAAAAAAAATAAAAAAAAAACTTGGCGTTGGGTGGTATTTTAACATTTAGGGAGATGAAAAATAGATGTTGTCCGATTCTCAGACCTACCCAATATGCACTCAAAATTTCATGAGAATCAGTCAAGCCGTTTCGAAGGAGTTTAACTACAAACACCGCGGCATGAGAATTTTATATATTAGATATATTATATTGTTTAGGTGAAGCGACGCGCATTACCAGCTAGAATCAAATATATAATTTAGAGGTAGTAGGCTAGTATTAATAGTAATAATGTTTTTCTAAAATCTAGGGAGATGTACCTATAGTTAGGTAATAAAAGGCCTAAAGGACGTTGAAGATAGGATTCTAAAGCACATGTTTTTGGAACAACATTGTTTTAACAAATACACTAGGAAGGACCAGTGTTTGAAAATCCAATGACAAATATCTATTGATTGTTTTCAGAGCTGCGATTTTTGACATTCCCTATTTCGAAAGATGTTTATTTTACATAGAGATTGTTTTAAGCTAAGATTAAGAGAATAACAGATAAGCGATGAGCTAATATTAACCCCCTTATTCATAATGGTCCGCTAACTTTAAACAGCCGCTAAGGAGTGTTTTTTCTCATTCTGACTTAGGTCAATAGAAGAAGACAGAGTGAGAGTTAGCAATGCCTTAAGCTAGCAGACTATTATGAATAAAGGGGTTTAGATACGTCTCAATTAGAGTCTATTGTTGTTAGACAACCGATAAAAACAGGCCGGGAATATATATTTAGTGTACGTGACAAGCTACGTCTTACACTTGCGATTTGTGTTAGTGTGCGTGAATTGCTCAAAATAGGGGCTAGTTCTGAACTCTGTTCTTAAAACCTACAAAATATGGTCTAAGGTTATAAGTAAATTTTTTCGGAGAACGCTCTTCGTATATTGTGGTAAAGAATTTCTCAAAATTCAGATAAATCAAAATCACATAAATAAATATACACTTTATGTTAGGAATACATGCAGATTATCGTACCAATTAAAATAATTATTTTAAATGAAATCATTTTAATAAATAGTATTAAAATTCATATTCGCATTTCATTAAAAAGTGTCCTCAACGCATTAAACACGGCATAGGTAAGGGTGCGGCCACATTTCGTTGATTCTAGATTTTGTACAGCTTCATTTAAAGTGACATGTTGGGCTTAAAAAGCCAGAGCATTTTATTTAGTTTATAATTCATAATTCTTTTTTTTTATAAAACTTGATAAATAAAATAGTTCTTAGTTAATTCATGTATTAGAATACAAATTGTAAATTTCTTGCATTCTTGTAATAAGAATAAAACATCAACTCCTACAAACGGAAAACTTATAGAGGTTGCAACTACATCGGTGATATAATGATATAAATTATTAAAAAAAATAAAGATAATATGCTTTGGAAATTTTAGATAATTGTCTAAGCAGCCGTAGCACGTTTTGTAGATAAAAAACAAATAATTCTGCTGGTTGTATGATTAAGTTTATACAAAGAAAGAAAAAATATTTATATGTTTCATAAACATATTTAAAAACAAAGAAAATATACAAACTAAGATTAAAATTTTGAACCAAAATGGCGTCAGTTTTATGTTGTGAAGTCGTCCAGTGAAGTGAAGTGAAGTAGTCCACAATGCTGGTATTCTGCAGACGTTTATGGATTGGTTACATTTAGGAAAGGTGGTAACAAATATTAATAGGCGTGAAGCATGCATTGCGCTTTGTGGATCCAGTTAAATTAAATTACCAGTTTACCAGTTGTAACTATTACTTAAATTGTTTTTTCCACTCCTCTACTACTTTATCAGTCTTATATACAGTCACGATCAGAAATATACAAAAAAAAAAATACAAAATCATTTATTTCGCACTTTTCATGTACAAATTAACATTTTATTCTGACCCCCACACTAGTCGATGCCTGTATCGTAGGGGAAATAGGAGAATTAACAGAGAATAAAGATATAAAAGCGGCTAGTGACAACAAGCTGATTACTAAAATTTAACTAATCATATAAAGAAATTATTATACACATAATATTTTCATGTTTATATCATTACACTAAACATTTTAATGTCAACTTAAAAAAAAACTTGTGTAAATAATTTCTCAAGTTCGTAGGCCATGATGCTGCTAGGTATACTTAATCTGGCCATAATTACTGTTACAATTAAAAATAAAACAAAATATTACATTTGAATTTGGAATCTGTCATTTTTATATGATTGTTCATTGAGTTTCCTTATTTTGGCGCCAAAACATTGTACAATATTAAAATGGAGTGGGTGATTGCATTACACTAAGCCATGGAGTATTAGGTATAGAGCCAAATGCAATTTACAAACTCTCCATATTCTTGGTGGTTGTGTACCGGGCTAGTAATAGTTTTTTTTTTTTTTTTTTTTTTTTATGGAATAGGAGGACAAACGAGCGTACGGGTCACCTGGTGTTAAGTGATCACCGCCGCCCACACTCTCCTGCAACACCAGAGGAATCACAAGAGCGTTGCCGGCCTTTAAGGAAGGTGTACGCGCTTTTCTTGAAGGTACCCATGTCGTATCGTCCCGGAAACACCGCACAAGGAAGCTCATTCCACAGCTTCGTGGTACGAGGAAGAAAGCTCCTTGAAAACCGCACTGTGGAGGACCGCCACACATCCAGATGGTGGGGATGATATCGTAACTTGTGGCGTGTCGTGCGAAGGTGGAACTTACAATGAGACCTCCTCTGTTTTTGACAGAAAAAGGGTGTTCAAAGCAGTAAGGAAAGGAATTCGAAGAAATCCTGCCCAAAAGCAAAAAGCACCTAGAACCATGTCGCGTATTTTAAAAGTTGACTTTGGACTTCCAACCTATAAGTTAATTGGTCATTTCTTAACTGATATTTTAATAAAGAGTAGAGTGGTAAAAATTTAAACAACTACTGAAGCGGTACGCAAAGGGAGGTCAAAGAAAAATTTTGTTTACGGATGAGAATTTTTTTACAATTGAGCAATATTTTAACAAACAAAATGACCGCATTTATACTCAGAGCTCTAAGGAAGCTTCCTAATTAGTCGACAAAGTGCAAAGTGGGCACAATCCAACTTAGTGATGGTTTGGTGGGGTATTAGCTATGAAGGAGTGACTGATCCATACTTTTGTGAAAAAGGTATCAAAACGTCGGCACAAGTGTATCAAGATACCATTCTTGAGAAGGTAGTGAAGCCCCTTAATAACACCTTGTTCAATAACCAAGAATGGTCCTTCTAGCAAGAATGGGCGCCGAGTCATAAAGCTTGGTCTACGCAGTCTTGGTTGGAAATGAACCTTTCGGACTTCATCAGAGCTGAAGACTGGCCGTCGTCTAGTCCCGATCTTAATCCAGTGGATTATGACATATGGTCGGTTTTAGAGAGAAGGCTTGCTTTAATTGCTATGATAATTTGGAGTCGCTAAAACAATCCGTACGATTGACAGTGAAGAATTTTCCCATGGAAAGAGTGCGTATCTTCTATTGATAACTGGCCACAACGTTTAAAGGTCTGTATTGCAGCCAATGGAGCAACTAAAATACAATTAAATACTCTGATGGTCGATGACTAATGTCTATTAGAGCTAAGGCCTGCATTCACCATAACAGCTTTAAATATAAAAACAGCATTAAAATAGGTCCATTCATTTACAAGTTTTGAAGCTACAGATAGATAAAAGATAAGCTAATGACGCCCTTGTTTTACGTTGACAGTGTAAAGGGTGCAGGTGATCACCTACCAATGGGGTATCATCTTCAGGTTCAGAATATCTTTATTCAATAAAATCATAAGGAACACATTGATTTGATTCATTTCATAACTTGTATAAATATAAATATCATATATCTCACATATAAATGTAGCAGCATAGTGTGGCGACACCTTTACGTGTGTAACTTTGTATGAGCGCAAATAAAAATTGCGTAGTCGTCGCACCCCAGCTAGAACCCACTACCCTTCCCGATGAGAGGTCTTTGCCCTTAAGCGTAGTTTTTCAAAGTCTAACACTTGGTGTTTTATAACGTGCATGTTTCTTATTTTGTTTAGAAACATCCATTTTAAAGCGCTTGTAACATGAGTGAATATAAATTTATCATATCCGAGCAATAATTTACAAGAATTTCACCATCTACTACTTCCTTCATATATAAACTGGTTTATTTTTGTTGGCGCTCCCTGAAAATTTCGGGTTAAAATAATTAAATCATCTTGGTCTCACAAAGTATATCAATTTATACTTTTTTTATGGCAGTAAGGGATGAGACGAGCAGGACGTTCATCTGATGGTAATTGATACGCCCCCCGCAGTGCCCCTCAGGATTCTTGAAAAACCCAAAAATTCTGAGCGGCACTACAATTGCCCTCGTCACCTTGAGACATAATATTATCATGTTAAGTCTCATTTGCCCAGTAATTTTACTAGCTACGGTGATTTATATTATATATTTATATTTATAGCAATGTATACTTAAATTCATCAAATCTGTAAAAAAGGCGTTCAGCTGATGGTAATTGATACGCATTGATGCCCATTACAATGCAGTGCCGCTCAGGATTCTTGAAAAGCCCAAATTTTCTGAGCGGCATTACAATTGCGTTCGTCACCTTGAGGCATGATGATCTTTAGTCTCATTTGCCGATTTACAGAGTAATGTTTACACATTACTGCTTCATTGCAGAAATAGTCGCCGTTGTGGTACCCACAATCTAGCCGGCATCCCATACAAAGGAGCCCCCCAATGGTATACTGGTATATAGCTTTCAGACTTTAACTTAACTTACTTAATACTTGTAGTATAAGGCATATATTACTTGCCGAATTTCATAGTTCTAAGTCATGGACAAATACCCTATAAATTATAATTCCCGTTAGAGTGTCGAAATAAACGTTTATTTTGCGGCATAAACAGTCATTTCTTTTTTACGTTAATTAAGTAGATATTTTCAAGATACTGTAGACTTGCCACACGTTTCCAAGATAAAGGGAATTGACAGACAGACAGAAGGACGGACGAACAAGAAAGTGATCCTATAAGGGTTTAATCCATAATTAAATCGACGCTGAGATTATGTCGGCTCGCTCAATGAGGAAACTTCTCAAATTTTATATGAGTACTTGCTGTTGCTAGCGACTTCGTCCACATTTCCCAGTGTAGCCATATTAGTTAGTGTAATAATGCCACATGCAATTATAAATAATAATAAATATTTATATAACTCTTATCGTTAAGGCAGCGTTCGTAAGAAAAGGTTTCGGTTGACCGTTTTTCTTTGACTTTGCCAATCCGTCTGCAACAAAATAGTCCTTTTATATTTCGGGTAAATACCAACCCCCTTATTCATAATGGTCCGTAACTTTAAACAGCCGCTTAGGAGTGTTTTTTCTCATTCTGACTTAGGTCAATAGAAGAAGACAGAGTGCGAATTAGCAATGCTTTAAGTTAGCAGACTATTATGAATAAGGAGGCTAGTCTTGCCATAAATACTGAAACAAAGTAAAAAAAAATCCAGTATTCAGCTCTGATGAATTCCGAAACGTTCGTTTCCAACCAAGACTGCGTAGACCGGGCTTTATGACCCGGCGCCGAATCTTGCTGGAATGACTATTCTTGTTTATTGAACATGGTGTTGTTAAGGGGCTTCACTACCTTTTCAAGAATGGTATCTTGATACACATGTGCCCATGTTTTGATACCTTTTTCACAAAAGTATGGCTCAGGCACTCCTTCATAGCTAATAACCCCACCAAACCACCCACGTAGCACTCTGTCGACTAAGCTTCCTCAGAGCTTTGAGCATAAAAACGGCCATTTTGTTTGTTAAAATGTTGCTCAATTGTATAAAATTTCTCTTCCGTAAACAATTTTTTTCTGTGACCTCCCTTTGCAATCCATGATCGGTTTGTAACTGCATACATTATTATAGGTGAGATGTGCTTGAGTCGTGAGGAGGCGAGAGGCGAGAGCAGGTCGCGGCGGAAGGACATCGATTCCAGAAATAACAATAATCGTAACTTGAATTAGATTAATTAATTAGATTGTATAAAAATACGCAATTATTTTTATGCATATTATATCTATTGTTTTGGAATAGTGTATATGAAGTCGTTTTTTTTTTGTTATTTTTTTTTTAATTTAATAATATATCGTCGTCTTGCACACATAGTATGCAAGCTATGCTTAGGTTGTGTCAAGATAATTTGTATTAAAGTGCATAAAAATTATTGAAAAAAAATTCGAAGAAAGTCCAAGTTACAAAATTTTTAATGTAAAGTTAGTTAATAAACAATAACACTATAAATACTGAAAATGTAGAGGTAATTAACAGAAGAAATACTCAGTCTGGTCGTAAATACCGTTACAATTAAAAATAAACAAAATATTACATTTGAATTTGGAATCTGTCATTTTTATATGATTGTTCATTGAGTTTTCTCATTTTGGCGCCAACACATTGTACAATATGTTGCGATATTAAAATGGAGTGGGGTGATAAAGAGAACCGAATCGCTGTGATTGCATTACACAAAGTAGGTATGGAGCCAAATGAAATTTTAATCTCTCCATACGCTTATTATCCATATATCTCCATAAGGTTATTTAGTAAAATGTTTGTGTGCCGGGCTATTAATATGTACAATAAGACCTCCTCTGTTTGTGACAAAAAACGATCTGGCCGTGGACGGCCAGATCTACGGCTAGGTGGACCTAGTGTTCGTACGAAAAAGGTGGTCAAAGTAGTAAGGGAAAGAATTCTAAGAAATCCTGTCCGAAAGCAAAAGATTTTATCTCGGGAGATGGAGAGAGTACTGGTCATTTCTTAACTGATAATTAAAAAAGAATATTGTGGTAAAATCGAAAGAACTACCGAAGCGGTACGCAAAGGGTACGCAAAGGTCACAGAAAATTTATGTTTACGGATGAGATTTTTTTTACAATCGTGCAACATTTTAACAAACAAAAAAATAAAAAAAATTTAACAAAGAAAAATTTTATACTTTTTAGTGCACATTATATCTATTGTTTTGGAATAGTGTATTTGAAGTCGGTTGTTTCTTTGTTAATTTTTTTATATTTTTTGATTTTTAGTGAATTTGAAGTAACTTACAACTTGTCTAAATATGTGTAGATATACTAAATTTTTCAATGCAGAAATGAACATGAGCGCGTTGCAATGTGATTACAGACAGAAATTCTGCTACAGATTATATATACAGCAACGCAGGGTGCGTTATGCATAAAAAAGATTCGGCCGAGTATCGTTAATTTGCTCCTAGGAATTGAAGAGTTCCGTTACTTTTTCATAGATTCCGTAATCAGAACTTAACCAAACCCTCACCAAACTACTTTTGGAGTATAACGTTTCAAACAACAAAAGAATCATCGAAATCGGTTGGCACGATATTGAGTTATTCGTAAATTTATCATCCACAGACGTACAGCAAATTTAAGACTTTTATGGTATTCTCAGGGGTGGCATTGTCAGATCTGGACTAAATTACAATACATACAAAAAGAATTATTAAAATGTTATTATCCGTTTGTGTCATATAAAAAAAACTCTGGACTTAAGTACCTATCGCAGTAGGATGCGTATTATGATTTAAAATAGGAGCCATACATCCTTTTTGATTCTTCAGAATTATGCCTGCAACAATATTTTTGATGAATATTTTATTTTTAGCTAGAGATTTTTTTTTATATGTAATAATTTCCGGAAAATATAAATATTAGAAGCGACTTTATTGGTTGAGTAGAGCTAATTTGAAGTATAATAATGGCGACAAATAATGTCTATTTAAATACTTTCCGCTTCTTAAGAACAAACATGTTTTTATGAAATACGAGCATACAACTACTTTCGCCTATTTCTGCCGTGATGCAGTAATGTGTAAGCATTCCTGTATTTCGGTCCAAAGGGCGCCGTAGCTAGTGAAATTACTGGGCAAATGGGACTTAACATCTTATGTCTCAAGGTGATGACGCCATTGTTGAATATTTTTATTAATTTTTAAATGCTTGGCGTCACTTTACATATCGATGTAAACTATTGAAAAAAAAAAATGCATGTTGTAAATTATTCTCGATTATTGTTTTTGTCGGGTTTACAAAAATTGCAGTTAATTCTTAAAATTTTGAGACTCGTGCAATTAATTTATTTTCCATTCCAAGAGAGTCACTTCGGAAAAATTCAAGTTAATAAACATCCTAACCCCTTCCTCACATATACATATATTATTCATTATATATATATGAATAAAATGTATTTTCGAAAAAACACTACTGATTTCAATAAAATTATGAATTGAATTCATTGAAATCAAGAAGAAAGAATAAACTGTACGTGCCGTTTAGTGCCGGTTAGCAGGTGTTACGGATTTTTGGTATTATTAACATTAAAATACCAGACAGTATACATGGGCGTTTACAAAGAAAATACAACACTTAATTAGGACATGTCAGCGCGGAATGGAAAGAAGCATGCTTAAATTAATAAGCTACATAGCCGGAAGATAAGGAAGAAAACAAAACTTTTAAGTCAAGCATTAAAATTAAAGTGGCAATGGGCCGGACACATTTCCAGACTAACAGACACTAGATGGACCATTCAGACGACAACATGGAAGGGACCTGCAGGAAAGAGAAATGTGGGCAGACCACATAAAGTTGGACCGATGAGATTAGAGTGATTGGCGGAACTAACTGGCTCGAAAAAGGAAAAAATAGAAAGGAATGGAGGAGGCCTTTACCCAACTGGGATCCATTTGAAAAATTCTGAAGAAAACTAACATAGTGCATGCATTATAACTTACTAACATAAAAGTTAATAATAAAATAATCGTGTTTGTCGACTAACCGTACTAACATACTAACACTAAAATGTAGAAAATCAAATGGAAAATCATTAATAAAGGCTTTATTATTATTATTATTAGTGTACTAGGACTCACTGAGTACAAATTCAAGAAATATATTAAAGTTTCATTCACAAGGAAGACTTACTATAGAATTGTAAGTTATAATTTAGAGGATAATGATGCATGGTTCTTGTCTGGTTCTGCGTAGGCCAACTAAAATTGTATAATATTATTTTAAATAGTATAAGTTGTTATATAATTTAAATGATGGGCTGGGAGTTTTTTATCAGTTCTTCTCCCCGTGTTATAGCCCCTTTACAAACTGATGTAGCTTCATTTTTTTTTTATGGAATTGGAGGACAAACGAGCGTACGGGTCACCTGGTGTTAAGTGATCACCGCCACCCACATTCTCTTGCAACACCAGAGGAATCACCGTTGCCGGCCTTTAAGGAAGGAAGCTTCATAATGTTTACCAAGTGATGTTGCAATATGTTATTGAAGTGAAACTTCTTTAGAATCATTGTGATTTCAAACCGGATGCAACGGAAAAAACGACAGGTAAGAGACACAAATACAAAAATGTGTAGGATGAAGCCGGCAAAGAATGAGACAGAAATATGCATACTATTGAAGTGAAAACTTCTTTATCATCGTTGTGATTTGAAAGTCGAAGAAACGAAAAAGCGACAGTAAAAAGAGCAGTCACATCAATTCATAATATTTAACATGGGAGATAATGAGATAGGAAGCATAATACAATGTTTTGGTACCAGGCGATCATAGTTAAAGAAGAGATTGTCTTAAGTATGGCGCGAGTATACCTTAAAATATTCTGACTCCAAACGCACGACGTATTACTTCATAGTCACCAGGAGAAGTGGAGAAGAGAGTGGTGGTAGGAATGTCTTTCACAGCGGTTGAAATCATGTGTCATCCTAGCAACACGTACCAGGAACTCATATGCAGTTTAGAGGTTCATGCACCATCTAGGTTTCACTTCTGACATGTTCTGTACGCACGCAATGTTTTTTTGTCACTCCGTATGGTGACTAATAATTTTATTTACATCTTATGTGGCAAGTTTCAGAAGCTCTCATTACTCACACAATATTATTAATCTTATAATATATTCGGTTATTTGAATCTCAGCTATTTAGCTTATCCACACCCGCTTACAGCGTGTTACCATTTTGTAAGCCACGCATGAACGAGTCAGATGGCAATCTTGTCGTGGCGCTACTATTGAAACTCGAATCGTTTCAGTCCTGTTACTCCTGTTTACTAAAATAGCTCATAATATAATCCCTCGAAAAATGTATATATATAATTATTCTATTTATATCATTAAAATAATAAATATAAACAGTGAAATTTTTATAGATTATGCCTCATAAATACATTAAATTACTATAAATATATATTACACGTACTACTAATTGAAAGACACACACAATTCACACACACGTACATTATAGAGGTATTGACAAATAAATAAAAATATAAAAAAATATGATGAATTATGATCGAATTTCGACCTCTGGGCTCTCAACATCTAGTAGTATTTTATAAATATGAATGAATCGCTTGGCGTTCCGTGTTTATTGTGTCTCTACTACCAAATGTGTCAAAGTGAGATTTCCACAGAGCTGTTTGGCCTTGATTCCATCCAATCTGGATGTGTGCTATATCGTGTGAAATATCTTCCTCACAATCTGGATGTGTGCCATTCCACCACAGTGCGGTTTACAAGGAACTTTCATTGCTCGGTATTTCCTGGATGATACGACAAGGATAACTACCAAAAAATGACTATAAATACTAAGAATGCCAGCGATGCTCTATGATGTCTCTGGTTTTGCAAGACTCTCTTGGTAGGGGCGGTGATAACTTACCATCAAGGTTGTCCTCCACTTACATGAAATGGAAGTAGTTTTTAAAATATATAAAAGTCAGTTCGTTTTGAAATAATTGTTTAAAGCAGCTGTCTCCCTGAGGCTTTTTGGAACGCATTTCATTTTGCAATTTCAGGATCCAGAATGTATGGTAGATCGTAGAAGTCATCAGTTTTATTTTTGAGGCCTAAAAAAAATTAATTTGTTACCCAAGAGGAATGTGGGGATGCATTTTCGTAATGAAGGACGACACTTTTTTCAAAAACTGAATATGTAACTTTCGAAGTGTTCCATTATGAAATACCGTAATGTTTTTAAAGTAAAAACTTATTTAACATCGTTGTGATTCGAAAGTCGATGAAACAAAAAGTGCGACAGTAAAAAGAAACAGACGAAAATTCATAAGATTTAACGTTTGAGAAAATGAGATAGGAAGCATCATACAGTGTTTTGGTACCAGGCGATCATAGTTAAAGAAGAGATTCTCTTATGTATGCGAGTATAGCGTAATATATTCTGACGTTATGCGCACGTATTCCTACATAGAAACCTCGAGCACATAAGTATGGTAGCGGTGATAGTAAAGTATTCCATAGCGGTTGAAATCATGTGTCATCCTAGCAACATGTACCAGGACTTCATATGTAGTTTAGAGGTTCATGTACAATGCAGATTTCACTTCCAACATGCGTACTTTTTACTTTCATTATGGCCCACGTGCGCCCCGCCCATTACATTGCTTATCATTATAATTATCTCTTTCCAAATATTATTTGTACATAAGCCCTGTAATATTGTTTTGACCGTGCAGAGCGTCACTTATCACCTACCCTTTAACTACCCTCTTGTGTTCATGTTATTTAAAATAAAAAATGACTTTGAGTTTGACTTACCTTCTAAGGGACCTTTAATTTACAGTACCCTTCCGATTTTTCAAATTCAACCTAAACTATGTCGGTTTCTTAATATCTACATTCGACTTTAAATCGAGAACAGTTAGTAGTCTTCTCGTTAGTAATACACAAGACTGGTCACGAACGCGTGTCTTTAAGTCACAATTGAACGCTTCTGTCAATCAATATTACTTCAACGTCGGTGCGATAACTAGATGTAAGGTTAATGTCGTTACGAAATTTTGCTTACGTTTTATTTTACTGATTCTGTAGAGATCTGTAAACACTAAGGCGAGACAGTACTTCACTGTAAGCCAAGGCGTAAAGCAAAATATAACAAACACATAAGCACATTACAGAATTTGCTAGAAACTGTGTATTGTAATGTTAATGTCCTACCCCCTTTTTCATAATGGTCCGCTAACTTAAAACAGCCGCTAAGGAGTGTTTTTTCTCTATCTGACTTAGGTCAATAGAAGAAGACAGATTGAGAATTAGCAATGCTTTAAGTTAGCAGACTATTATGAATAAGGGGGTTAGATACCGCGCTATCTAAGAACCATAGCTTTTTTATTGCGGCAACTGTTAGATACTTGTGTGCGTGGCATCTTAACACTCAATGACATATTTCATATTTTGCAACATAGGCTTTGTGTTATTTCACATTGAAATTAATAAAATACAAAATACTTACTGATCCAGTGTCTTTCTTATTTCTTATAGTATTATTTTGTCAAAGTTTTACTACTTAACCTTTCTTTTTACAAATTCTAGTTTCAATTATAAGCAAAGTTTAACAGAACATTTGGCTCGTCAATGGCACACAATGTTCGAGACTGGCTTGAGTACTCCCACTTGGGCGTAGTATAAGTTGCCGCAGTTTGCGTCTGCGCCAGCCGAGACCAATCCTTAATCTAAGGTTAATGTGTTAATTAATGTTAACACCAGAAACACATAAACTTTCTACACCTCTATTATATTGTTCAGAATATATTGTTCGGTTAATTCGAGTGAGTAACTCTTTTATAGGGCGATCTAAAACATGGCGATTTACAACATGATCCTAGGAAATGTATAAAACAAATATGTTTCGAAATTCAATAGAGTTGTTGGAAAACGTTTGTGTTGTTAAAGGTTACTATAACATTAATGGCTTAGATCATTATATTCATAACAATAATTTAAAAATTACTAGTCGCTGCTACTCCCAGACTCAATAATGTTGGGGCTACTGAAAACCAGTGCTACATTGGCACCACGCCATTGCAGCTTATTACTGAGTTAGCTCCATTTGGTGACATTCTCTGCCGCACAGTACCTTTTTCGTTTTTAACTATAAATTGTATTATTTAATTTGTTTTATTAGTTAGTTCTAAGAATTTATTACTAATTCTGGTTTGTTATTTAATAATTGTGTGGTGGTGGTTTGTTATCAATAAATTTTCCTCTAACCTCTATTTTGAGCAATCCGCGCACACTAACACAGTGTCATACAAAACGTGAGTGTAAGACGTAGCTTGTCACGCACACTAAAGTAATATTCCTGGCCTGTTTTATTTGGTTGTCTAACAGCAAGAGACTCTATCTAGACGTATAAATTATTTAAGATAAATTACTTTCTTAATGATACCACAGATTTGGAATGGTAATGCGTATGTTGTAGGTAACAGTAGGTACCAGTGGGAGGCTCCTTTGCACAGGATGCCGGCTAGATTATGGGCGAACGGCGCCTATTTCTGCCGTGAAGCAGTAATGTGTAAGCATTACTGTGTTTCGGTCTGAAGGGCGCCGTAGTTAGTGAAATTACTGGGCAAATGAGACTTAACATCTTATGTCTCAAGGTGAAGAGCGCAATTGTAGTGCCACTCAGAATTTTTGGGGCTTTTCAAGAATCCTGAGCGGCACTGTATTGTAATGGCAGGGCGTATCAATCACCATCAGCTGAACGTCCTGCTCGTCTCGTCCCGCATTTTCATAAAAAAAGTAACTTTTATTATTATCTTTTATTAATATCACATTTTTTTTGGATATTCAATCCTTCAACGACCGCGGCTTCTTTTTCTTTGAATATCTGTCCATTGAAATAATGCTTAATACTTGGTAATATTTGGAGATCACTAGGGGGTCAAATCCTGTGAATATGGCGAATCTCTGGTCTTGATGTCAACATTTGTTTTGGTGTGCAAAACAAGCATCACTAGAATATTAGATAAAATATCGAATAAATATAAATATAATAATAATATGTATTACTGGCTGACCCAGCAAACGTTTAGGCTATAAAAAAGATGTTGGCCGATTCGCAGACCGATATTCACACAAAATTTCATACAAATCGGTTCAGCCGTTTCGAAGGAGTTTGGTATAAAAACACCGCGATACGAGAATTTTATATATTAGATAGACTGATGTAAATGTATTGTGGTGATGATGATTATTATTATTGTTTTGATGAAAAATCAATTAACGAAATCTGGGTTAAGTAAAAAAAAAGATTTTATTTTTCTTGTAGTACATATTATTGTAGCGACACAGAACTATTAGCAACTAAAGTCAAAACGTTAATCTGAAAACAAAGCAGTGATAGCACGAAAATATCACGACATCTAACTTACGGTAATGTAACTGCAAACCGTACTGACGCAAAAGAACGAGCGCGAGGGTCCAGAGATAATGTAGCCGAATTCGAAGCTAGAATCTCGGAGTGGAGCCATAGTTGCAGCGGCCCTATTAACCGGGGCATTATCTCGACGCAAAACAATTTTTGATAGTTTACCTCGCTGTTGATTACAAATTTTCTTACGCAATAATATTACTTTTTCTTCGCATAAACGGTCAGTAACAGTAGCCATGGTGGATATAGAGAGCTATAGAGATACCTGGAGTATCAGTTAACCACTATTTTGAGCAATAATAATAATAAATTCTTTATTGGTTTTAATAAATTGTCTATGATAAATAGTGGCAAGAACCTCCTTTTAAGCATATAAAGAATGCTTGTGCCAGGAGGCTTGGCTCTTTCTTAGCCTTAAAATAACATACTCAGCGAACATAATAATATTTTAAATGTGCATGTGTGTCTTATTGTTTGTTAGTGTGTGTGTATGTGTGTTTTAGTGTATGTGTCGTAAGAGCAACTCAGTATCATCATAATTTAGTGGTAGTATCCAGGCGATAAATGCACGCACACTTATACAAAGTGAGATAAAAATTTTAGAAGTGGGAGAGTCACGGTGCCGTCTTTTGACGTCAGTACAATCGGGCCAGACTCGTCCGGGTTAATTACCACATTCGCACAGAATACCGGCGTGAAGTAGCGGCCTAGTGCCGCTATGTTTCGCATAGGTTAGTGCCGAGGACCGGTGGCCATCCCCCCCCCCCTCCACCCGAATATGACAGCGGATCTCCAAAAGATTTTACCCCCGGAGGGTACCGGCTCTACCAGAGTCGGAGAATCCCTCCCCGAGCTTTCTAGCTCGGGCTGCCCTTCGTATTCTGGTGAGGCCACAGAACCGCGCATGACCAAGGACAAACAAGGCAGTAACACCACGGCACCCCGCTCCACACTCAACGTGGACTTTTGTAATATCAGGGGAATTCACTCCAATTTAAACGCCGTCCACCACCTCCTTGAGACGGCGCAGCGGGCCTTGTGTTTCCTTACGGAGACGCAGATATCTCGATCTAGCGATACATCATATTTAACGTACCCCGGGTAACCCGGGCACAAAATTGAGCACAATTTTTTGCCTCATACCGGGGTATGTGTGTACGTTAGGGAGGATATCTGCTGTCGCCATCTCGGCAATTTTGAGGGTATGGATCTGTCCACTCTCTGGCTCTGCGTAGATTTAGAGGACCGCGTCCGCAACTATGCGTGTGTCTACAGGTCCCATAGTGGTAACGCAGAAACCGATCATCTCATGGGCTGCGTTCAAGCGGCTCCGCTGAAATCGTAGTCTTGGGTGATTTCAACGGGCACAATGCCAAATGGCTTGGATCACGTACCATAGACTACGCTGGGTGATCTGTGCATAATTTTGCATTGGCGTATGGTCTGTCCCAATTGGTTGAGTCGCCAACGCGGCTCCCGGATGTGGATAGCCACATGCCGTCCTTATTAGATCTTCTGCTGACTACACATCCCGATGGTTACCAGATCTTTGTCGACGCCCCTCTCGGAACGTTCGACCATTTCCTAGTCAGGAGTGTAGTGCCTATCCGACGCCAACGTCGCAGACCACCAGTGACCCACCGCGTTTGGCACTGCAAGTCAGCAGATTGGGATAAGATGCGTTCCTTTTTTGCATCCTAACCTTGGGGCAGGGTTTGTTTCCCTTCGGATGATCCTAGTGCCTGCGCCGTTGCAGTAGCCGATGTGATACTGCAGGGCATGGATATTTTTATACCAAGCTCTGTAGTACCAATCGGTGGCAGATCACAGCCCTGGTTCGATGCGTCAGTTAAAGCAGCATCTGACTGCAAAAAACAGGCGTATCGAACTTGGGTTGCGGCGCTGGGCACAAAGGATACGAACTGCATAGTTCTTAAGAGGAAATACAACCGTGCCTCCAGATTTTTTTAAGCGGCAAATCGCCCGTGCAAAGACAAAACACGTCGTCAAAATCGGCGAGCAGCTTTCCAGTTACCCGACCGGAACACGCAAGTTCTGGTCGTTGTCGAAAGCTGCTCTTGGTAACTTCAGTCAACCGTCCATGCCGCCGTTGCACATGAGGAATGACACCCTGGCCCATACGGCAAAAGAGAAAGCCGATCTCTTCTGCGCTCTTTTCGCCTCCAACTCGTCTCTTGACGACAACGGAAAAACACCGCCGACCATCCCGCGGTGTCAGAGATCTATGCCTGAAGTACAGTTTAGACAGAAAACTGTTAGGCGAGCTCTGTTTTCGTTGGACGTTAGGAAGTCGAGCGGGCCGGATGGCATTTCTCCAATCGTGCTTAGAACGTGTGCCCCTGAGTTGACGCCGATGCTAACGCGTTTATTCCGGCACTCTTATTCTAAAGGCGTAGTCCCTGACTCATGGAAGTCAGCCCTTGTACATCCGATCCAAAAAAAGGAGACAGTTCGGATCCGGCAAACTACAGGCCTATTGGTATTACCTCCCTGCTCTCCAAAATCATGGAGAGCATAATTAGCCGTCAGCTCTTGGTATACCTAGAGGGTCACTAGTTGATCAACGACCGACAATACGGGTTTCGCCATGGTCGGTCGGCAGGTGATCTTTTGGTATGTTAGGTACACATAGATAGACTGCGGCTATTGAAGGGGGAAGGCCTGGCAGTTAGCCTGGATATGGCGAAGGCCTTTGATCGTGTATGGTACAAGGCGCTCCTCTCAAAACTTCCATCATTTGGGCTTCCCGAGAGCTGTTGTCGACTGATATTGCTCGAACTCGAAGCCCATGAATGCTGGAGTGCCCCAAGGCTGTGTGCTATCTCCCACGCTGTTTCTTCTGCATATCAATGATATGTTGGACACCTCCAACATTCATTGCTATGCAGACGACAGCACTGGTGATGCCGTATACAAGGGTCATGCAGATCTCTCTCGGGAAATCGTCGACCAGTGCCGGGAATGGGGTAAATTGAACCTTGTCCAATTTAACCCCCATAAGACTCAAGTTTGCGCGTTTACCACTAAAAAAACCCCATTTGTCGTTGCACCGCTATTTGACAACACCTAAAGCCTCACCTAGTATCGGAATACTGGGTCTCGAAATCTCGAGCGATTGCCAATTCCGTGGCCATCTGGAGGGCAAAGCCAAATTGGCTTCAAAGAAACTGGGCGTCATTAATAGAGCACGGCAATACTTCAAGCCGGCCCACATTCTAGCGCTGTACAAAGCGCAGGTCCGGCCACACATGGAGTATTGCTGTCATCTCTGGTCTGGCGCACCCCAGTATCAGCTCGATCCATTTGACCGCGTGCATCGCAGAGCAGCTTGAATTGTCGGTGCTCTGTGAACGACTGGATCAGTTGGCGTTGCGTAGAGACGTTGCTTCATTGTGTGTCTTCTACCGCATTTATCACGGGGAGTGTTCCGAAGAGCTGTTTAGTCTGATTCCTGCCGCCGAATTCCACCTTCGCACGACACGCCACAAGTTAGGATATCATCCTCACCATCTGGATGTGTGGCGGTCCTCCACAGTGCGGTTTTCAAGGAGCTTTCTTCCACGTACTACAAAGCTGTGGAATGAGCTTCCTTGTGCGGTGTTTCCGGGACGATACGACATGGGTACCTTCAAAAAAATCGCGTACACCTTCCTTAAAGGCCGGCAAAGCTCCTGTGATTCCTTTGGTGTTGCAAGAGATTGTGGGCGGTGGTGATCACTTAACAACAGGTGACCCGTACGCTCGTTTGTCCTCCTCTTCCATAAAAAAAAAATTGCAAGTGTAAGACGTAGCTTGTCACGCACACTAAAGTAATAAACCTTGCCTGTTTTCATCGGTTGTCTAGCAGCAAGAGACTCTATCTAGACGTATAATTAATTATCTAAGGCTGGAACATTTGCATCTATAGTGTCCTGTAAATTTAAATTACCTAGTTCCATATTGAAGATTTTCAAGCAAAGATTACGTTTTAATAACTGCACCTAATTAAAAATTTATCCATTTCGGCAACAATCCCTGACAAGCTGAAAACGAAAAACATTTCTAAGAAGCATAAAATCTTCTAATTGTTATTTTGTTTTAATCAAATATTTATTTTAGCTTTACCAGAGAGTATTTACTTTCTCGGTTTCAAAGGGTTTTACTACCTCATTTTATATTTTTATTGTCAATCTCTACCCCTCGTGATGTCACTAGCTACAGCATCTTTCAAACTGATTCATAAGTCCGACGAACGCAGTGTTTAAATTTTCTTTGATTCCGGCAGAGAAAAGTCTCGGCGCCATCATGAATTCCATAACTATAAATATAACTTAAAAGCTATGATACGAGAGCTTCGCTTGCAAGCTCAGGAACACCTTGCGTTGCGTGCCATAGTGGGGGCACCGCTTTACGTAAGGTAGGTACGCTACGATCGCCAAAGACCTGATAATAGAAAACATAGACGCCTACATACGAAGATTAACAACAGACATGTTCCGGCGAGCAAATGCCTCCTCAGACCGTCACCCGGTGGGGATTGCCCCGCTACACGCAAGACCCCCGGAAGAAGAGACGTGACTGCGTAAACGAAGTAGGTCAACAATCCCACAAGAGGCCGACTGACTGACAATCTACTATCAAGGACTCAACGCAAAAAGAAAAACTTTAAAAAAATATACATCAACAATTTAAACAACTAGTAAACGCGCGCATAAGCAAAAGTGATCGCAAATGGGACTCTCAGGTCGTCCGTACCTATTCTATTCTATGATTCTCATTTACTTTCAACTTTTATAATTTCGGACAAGTCTAGACCAGTGTCAAGCTATGTGTGTAAGAATATTTAAGATTATTTTTACTGCATTATCTCTTAACATTTTATTAATTACTAGCTGACCCGGCAAACGTTGTTTTGCCATATAAATTATATTTAGTGTTCGACCGTTTTTTCTCAGACTTACTTTTTAACCGACAACAACGACCACGAAAAAGTCTTTTCGTTTTTCGAGTTAATATAGTAAAGCATAAAGCACTCATACAAAATGTGGCTTTCTATAGGTAAGAAAAAAAAAGAAAATCGTTTCAGAAGATCCAGAGATTATTAATAGCTTGCAGATTGCAGATTACTCTTTTACTTGAAGTAAGTATTCACTTCTTTTATACTGTGGATAATTCACACAATATTTTTATAAATTATAGCCTGTATGTTATTCTGGTATGTAAGCTATATTATTGTAAAGTTTCATCAAAATCCATTCAGTGGTTTTTGCGTTAAAGAAGAACAAACATACATCCAGACATACAAAATTTCACATTTATAATATTAGTAGGATTGTAATTGTATATTGTTGGGTCTTTTGGGTATGGCTTTACGTTGGCCAAGTTGAATGTACCAGTAATTATTAATTTATGTTAGTTTATAATAATAATTATAAAACGTAACCACTGGAATATTTGTATATCTGTCAAGACGAAACATGTGCCTAGTCTTAAATTTATAACAACTTTAGCTGTAAATGTTTCTAACAAATAAAGAACTTTGACTTTGTCTTCCATTCACGAGTAGTTTACAGCATGCATGGTCACGGCCAACTCTAAACTAAAATAAATACATGATGTTAATTTTCGAATTTTTTTATAAATATTTACCACAATTTTTTATCCGTTTGAAAAATTTCCATAAAATACAAAATATCAATGAAAATACTAAGAGCTTTTCTTCTTTGATTGACAATATTTTTTCTAATAACCCCTTTCAATTAGTGTCTGCTCTTCTCAATAACTGATAATTCAACAATTTTTACTGAATGAATTAGTGGTTTTTGACTTCAATTAACACATGTTCAATAAACTTACTAAAAATACATATAAGTATATTGCTTTCTTAAAAGAAGGGTCTCTACAATATCATATTAGAAATACCTACTCTGGTACCTACTTTTGTCACAAATAGAAATACTCTTTTTATACGCTTTATATTAGCTTCACCTGTATGTTTGTATGTTTGTAACCGACTTCTTTGGCCGATTTTGACCCACTTTAAACGGCTAGATTTCGTTCAAACTTTGTAGATTTATTGAGGACCGATGACGTTACACTAATTTGACTAAAAAATTAAAAATAAATAATAGTTGAAAAAACTAAAAAGCACGCTTTATATAAAATTCAACTAAAAAATAGAAAATTAATTTAAATTGTAGATAGTGTAAAAAATATATTTTATTGTAATAAAAGCGTGGGGTGCTTTAAAGAAAATATATTTTTTACACTATTTTCAATTTAAATTTATTTTCTATTTTTTAGTTGTACTTTATATAAAGCGTGCTTTTTAATTTTTTTTTTAACTATTATTTTTTTAACATTGTCCATGTAAAGCACAAGTTATCTATATATAAAAAAAAGCACAAAAATGGATATTTTATTCCTCAGCAACTACAATAGGTACAGACCCCCATAATATATCGTTGGAAAAGTTTTTTTTATGAAAATAAGGGACAAGACGAGCAGGACGTTGAGCTGATGGTAACTGAAACGCCCTGCCCATTACAATGCAATGCCGCTCAGGATTCTTGAAAAACCCCAAAAATTCTGAATGGCACTACAACTGCGCTCTTCACCTTGACACATAAGATGTTAAGTCTCATTTGCCCAGTAATTTCACTAGCTACGGCGTCCTTCACGGCAGAAATAGGCGCCGTTGTGGTACCCATAATCTAGCCGGCATCCTGTGCAAAGGGATGATCCTCTTGATGAGACAAACTCAAAAAGTTTGAAGTTTCAAAAAAACATACTGAGAATAGAGAAATCATCTAAAGTGAATACTATTTTACGCATGCTGAGCACCTTAGATAAAAGATTGGTCCCTGGTGCGCTACAATTAGATATGGCACCACCTAAGAACAATAGCCTTTTTATTACGTCAACTATTAGATGCTTGTGTGCATGGCATCTCGACACTCAATGGCATCTTTAAAATTTTATAACATGCACGTCGTGTTATTTTACATTGAAATCAATAAAATACAAAATACTTACTGATGATATGTGATCACTGTGTCTTTCTTATTTCTTGTAGTATTATTTTTACAAAGTTTTAATTCGCAACCCGGCATTTTAGTTTTAATTATTAGCAAACTTTAACAGAACATGTCAATGTCACATATTATTGTCCACATGTCAGTCCGCCTAATTGAGCGTAGTATTAGTAGCCGCCCTTTGTGACTACGCCTGCGTATACCGCAGGTGATTGGTGATTTGCGTAAGACAAGAGGGATAAATTTTGAGCATTTAATTAATTAATTTACAAAAAAATACCCACTTAATTGACTACTTTCTTTAAAAATACTATGTTACTTAAGAAGAGTTAGATTAGTTCTTGGCCATTCTTTCGATTGGCATTATAAAAGTAGGGGTGTATTATTTTTTACATTTCAGGCGGTTCGATTCCCAAACGAGGCAAGTAATTTTTAGAAAATCTTTGAATGCAGAAGTACAATTTTTTAAAAATAACATAAAGTCTTCTTTCAGTAAAATAGCCGACCTTCGATATTTAAGGTACTTTCCCTTCGTGTCCCATAACTTTGGGACACCCTGTATAGATGGAGCGTAGCGGAGACCAATCCTTAATCAATAATAATATACGTATTTATTTATTAAAGTGCTCGTTCTAGAGATTTATTCTAAGATTGATCATAACTTGTACTATAAGGGGTTCAGATCTGGGAACTGGGAAATGTTGACTTCTAGCATAGCTTCGCCAGTGGGAGGATGCACAGGATGCCTTTGCACAGGATGCCGGCTAGATTATGGGTACCACAACGGCGCCTATTTCTGCCGTGAAGCAGTAATGTGTAAGCATTACTGTGTTTCGGTCTGAAGGGCGCCGTAGCTAATGAAATTACTGGGTAAATGAGACTTAACAACTTATGTCTCAAGGTCACGAGCGCAGTTGTAGTGCTGCTCAGAATTTTTGGGTCTTTCAAGAATTCTGAGCGATACTGCAATGCAATGGACAAGGCGTATCAATTACCATCATCTGAACGTCTGGCTCGTCTCGTTCCTTATTTCATAAAAAAAAATTGCTAGTTCTTGGATAGTTCGTGCCTTGTGACCACGTGCAGATGCTTGCGTGTTTCTAAAAAGATTCACAATATCAACTAAGATAGTCTTTTGATACACTTTGTCTGAAGTCTTCACTCTTTTTTACAAAAATGAAGCTTCATCAGAAGTAGTCACACGACTACTTCTGATGAAGTCTTCACTCTTTTTCACAAAAATGAAGCTGTGTGACACCATGTGATGAAGTGTCCACTCTCTTTCACAAAATGGAACCTGAATGACTCCTTGTCGTGAAGGTTTCCCTTTTTTGCAGAAAATTGAACCTGTATGACTCTTTGTGGCGAGGTCTTCACTCTCTTTCACAAAAGTGAAGCTGTTTGAGTCTTTATGGTGATTTGATTTTTAATAGTTCTGTAGTTTGTTGTTCTGAGTCGCTATAATACTTCTGTCAGAAAAATAAATATTCTTTGTACTTAACCTAGATGTTTTCACTGATTTTTCATCATTATAATAATAATAATGAGCATCACAACACAGCACCTTTGCATCAATCAATAATACAGAAAAAAAAAATCGTAGTTTATTAATAATAATATGAGATATTATTTAGTGATACTTGTTTTGCACACCGTAACAAATCGACGATGTGATGTCATCGACGTCAGGTCCAAAGATAATGTAATAGGGTTTTAAGTTTCTTTCAGTGAGCTCGTCGGACATCCGAATATCAAGCTGTTTTTGGTCAATTCCCAGTTCTTCAACTATGTCGTAACTAGTGATATGCCGATCTTGCTTCACTTTTTGAAAAATGGTCTCAATTTTATTCCTAACAGGCCAACCAGTTCCTGTGCTTCCCCGGGTCATAACAATAATAGAGAAGTCCCAGGTCCAAGGGTGCCGTAAGGCACTAACGGCATTTACCAGAGGGAGCCTTTGAACAGGATGCCGGCTATATTATGGGTACCACAACGGCGCCTTTTTCTGCCGTGTAGCTGTAATGTGTAAGCATTATAGTACTTCGGTCTGAAGGGCGCCGTTTCATAGTGAAATTACTGTCTATTTTCAAGAAACCTGAGTGGTATCACATTGTAATGGACAGGGCGTATTAATTACCATTAGCTGAACGTCCGGCTCGTCTCGTCCCTTATCGTAAAAAAAAACTTCAAATCGAGTTTGAGTTTCTAGGTGGTCGAGATCAAAAGCGATTCCGGTTCAAACATTTCTCATAGAGTTACATTGCGTGGCGTGCACCAGGCGTGCATACACGGGCAGGATACACGTGAGTATTTTTATTACATATTCTACGCCGGTCAGCGTAGGCGCGTATTTATAAAGTAAAAAATAACCACTAACTTTTATGGCATCTTTAATAAGGAAGCTGTCCGTTTCTACGCACAGATTCTATTACAACTAGATATTCTGGACACTGCTAAACATTGCCGGAATGACCACAAACATTGCACGTCACATCGAATAATACGCAAATTATTGACGGTTTAATCGCGCGGACTCGTATCGCGTGAGTTCGGGAGCGAACGGGGATCGAGTTTCAATGGTAACACTATACGCTGTTGTTGCGTGCCACGCAAATATAAAAGCTAAACACGAAACCGACTAAGTAAAGTACACTACAGTCTAATTTGGTTTTTGTAATTATGTGATAAAGTCTAGATTTAACTGAAATATTTTGGTGTTTATGCCGTTTTAGGTTGGGCTTGTGTCGGCCTATGGATTGTGTTTTAATTAATATTGAAGAAGGTATTTAATAGTGATAGAGTGACGTGAAATTTGTATCGATTATAAGAAGGCAACGGCTCAATTGGTTATAAATAGACTGGACTGTAGTGTTGTACTTACAGGAAATATAATTTATTCTTTTAAATTGTTGTATTGTCCGACAGTACGTTTTAAAAGGATATGAATGTTTATATGGGATTTGGGATTCCAGTTAATACTTTCGAAACATTAAAGAATTCCACCTTCGCACGACACGCCACAAATTACGATGTCATCCCCACCATCTTAAAGAGTGGCGTTCAAGAAACTTTCTTCCACGCAAAACCAAGCTGTGGAATGAGCTACCTTCTGCGGTTCTTCCAGGCAATACGACATGGGTACCTTTAGAAAAACGTAAACCTTTCTAAAAGGCCGGCCAGCGGTGATCACTTAACATTAGGTGACCCTTAGCTAGTTTCTCCTCCTCTTCGATAAGCAATAAATAATCAAAAAATATATTTTTCTGTGCTGTTTTTACGTAAATTTCAATGGCAGTTTGGAAGAGTTGTTCGACCTCATCGCTGTCGCCGAGCTCCACCATCAGGATGTGTGATGTTATTTCACAGTGCGGTTTTGATGGCATCTTTACCATTGGCAGGATTTTTCCACAGGATGCCAGCTAGGTGCATGTTACTATAAACATTGTCAATTTTTTATAAGCATCACAAATATGTGGTTCAGTCTACATATCTATCTATATATATAAAAATGAATTGCTGTTCGTTAGTCTCGCTAAAACTCGAGAACGGCTGGACCGATTTGTCAAATTTAGGTCTTGAATTATTTGTGGAAATCCAGAGAAGGTTTAAAAGGTGAACAAATAGGAAAATGCTGCTAATTAAAATAAAAACAACAAATTTGTTTTTAGTTTGATGTGTCCATACATAATTTCAACTTGACGCACGGTTTGACTGCTGTGAAATAATTTCATTACGACACCAGGGTGCATATTTTACGAAGTAATTTTTGATGTTATGATATATTATTGACAAATTCATATAAAAACATTATTTTATTTATTATATACAGAACAACGTCTGTCAGGACAGCTAGTTTATTATAAAAAAGCATTAATAATAATATATATTAATATGGATAAGGAATCTTCACTCTAAATCTATTCTTATAAATGGAGAACCGTTATTTTGCGTTATACTGCGAAAACTACTGAACCAATCGGAATAATACTTATATTAAAAGACACAGTGTGTTTCGGAGAAGGTGTAAGTATTTAATTTATGGTAATTTATATCACAGAAACTATGTATTTTTGACTTAGAAATACCTATACATTTGCAATACAACAATTTTTTTAAATAAAACACTTTTTATTGAATTAGGCGTTACTTTGCAGAAATCCATAATTATACAAATGATTTAAGTTTTCTTTAGGTTTAATTCCGCCAATATTTGACTCAAGTTTTTTTTTTGTCTCGTGCCAGTTTTTGGCGAGACAACACGTCCTGAGGATGCCTCGTGTAGAGGCGAAACACGTATCGAATTGTTCTAAGAACAAATATTGGCGGAATTAACACTAAAGAAAACTTAAATTATTTGTATAATAAAACACTTTTCAAGGCTTAAGACGCGTGTAATTGTAACTGTTATCACAATTACGCGCGTTTTAATTCTTTAAAAGTATTTTATTTAAATGTGTAACACTAGCGTTAATCAAAGAAAATACTAAAACTAATTTTGTTAATGACATTTCATTATTTAAATAACAAAAACTCGAGACAGGTTTCAATACATAATGAAAAAATCGAAAGTCACTGAACGCACAAAAAATAACTTGCAATGTTATGAGTCAAGCGATTGCAGCGCCATCTGCTCATAGCTTTGCGTTTTCTTCCTCATTCATACAATGAGCGGGCGTGGGGTACTTAATTTATATGGCAAAACAACGTTCGCCGGGTTTTATACCTACTAGGTTACAATATGAGACGTAGGGTGCTTTTGTTTCATCTGAACATAAACTACAACTAGAGTTATTTAGGCGTGTAACCAATTTAACAGTTGAAGTTTGGCCATTCACCCTGAGATTTATAGACTTTGCTCAGACTAATCTAGAGAGTTAAGTCAATGTCCTTGTTTTTAAACATCGCTTTGAGTGCCTGCTAAGCTTAAACTCAAGTCCACCATAATGACGAATTAGGAAAATCTCAGACTATAAGCCGAACAAAAAGGAGAACAACAATTGATTACGTCATAAGAACAGCTGTTCGTCGACGTTTTAAAATTCCCGTATAATACACTGTCTGCTGTCAGCCATAGCTGCCACGAATCTAAACGTGCCGTGAAGCAGTAATGTGTAAGCTTTTTTGTGCTTCGGTCTGAAGGGCGCCGTAGCTAGTGAATTAACTGGGCAAATGAGACAACATATTATGTCTCAAGGTGACGAGCGCAGCATAATGAGGCTCTGAATTTTTGGATTTTTCAAGTATCCTGATTGGCACTGCATTGTAATGAGCAGGGCGTGTTAATTACCATCAGCTGAATGTCCTGATCGTCTCGTCTCTTACTGTCTAAAAAGAAGCTAAGACAGCTAAATTATTTAATATTGAACAATTCGACTGTTATAATGTGTTCAATAAATTTTGTTAACATTTCGAAATTGTAACACTCGACAAATGGTCGAGTTCTCTGGCATCACCGCGATGTGTAGTAAGAAAACTTGTATACAGGTTGCTACTCAATAAAACAATATAATTTTTAATTTTATTTATACATCTTTAAGTGGGTCTTAGAAATCAGAAATGAGGAGATCCGTAGGAGAACCAAAGTCACCGGCATAACCCAAATGATTGCGAAACTGACAGTGGCAGTTGGCAGGGTACATACTTCGACTGACAGATGGGCGTTGGGGCAGTAAAGTCCTAGAATGGCGACCACATACCGGAAGACACAGTGTTGGTAGACACAATATGGACCGACGATCTGGTCAAGATCGCCGGAATACGTTGGATGAGGGCAGCGCAGGAGCGATTGTCGTTGAAATTTTGGGGGAGGCCTATGTCCGCAGTAGACGTCTTCCGGCTGATGATGATGAAGTGGATCTCACAGTTGTGAGATCAAAAGAGAATCATAGCAGAGATATATTGGTTTAGTAGATTAAATAGATGATAATGATGCATGGTTTTTGTCTCGTTCTAAGCACGCACCTTAAATCATATAACACATAAAATATATGCTATCTTTATGCTATCCTTTACCTATCGGTCATCCGAAATAGACCGTTGCGCATATAACTGGGTGCCCTGTGTGCCCGACGACCTGCACGCAAGTGGAGCTACACGAGGCTAAGAAGAAGAAGAAGTTATCCGTTCAAAATAAAGTATGTCTTTATTTCTGCAAAATAACGCCTAATTTAATTTTGTTTTTCGAATTTTGAGTTGTTTTATGGATTAACGGTAAATAATCTTTATTGGTGGTTTGTTGTCAACAAAAAATATTGTAATAGTGTTTCGGTTCTTGTTATATTTTGAATAACATATTCAGAAATGTCGTATCGATGACCCAGACCCGCCACCACATAATAGGAGAAAATATAAGAATAGAGGAAAAAAAATAGGATTACTTGGTAAGTCCCCTCCGTGGAATCTGCTTGGGTGAAGTTGCGAACTGCCACTAGTAAACGATGTAAGATAATATTAGAACATCCTGTAGAATCGAAGGCTCGGTTCACACCCACCGCTCTAGATATTCACAATATTTATTTGTATTGCTTTAAGAATTGCTGGTTTGACCTCAATGCAGCGTACAATGCATTAAGCATTTCATTGTGGAATCATTTAAATGCAACCAAAGCACGATGGATACCTATGCCATATATACATCTGTCTGCAGACATTCGGGATTTTTGAAAAGTCGTTGGTCTTAGACATGACATCCCAATATTAAGAGACCGATTGGACGTAGTTCCTGAAAGACGTTCCAAGCCACAAACATCACATTTGAAAGAAAAAGTTTAATAATATTAGTGTTCATGATGTCATTTAAGGAGTGACAGTAGGGTTGCCATTTTCTGTCAGTCCGTTAATATGAATCACGTGACCAGTTTTGTGTTCTTAATTCAATTTCGACATGATTGTAGTTTGGAACATTTTTCTGGAATTACGTCCAATTATGATTTGTCAATGTGTGCGTTAGATAATGGTTTAATATTCAAAATACTAAGGACCTAATGCAAAGTGTGGCTGGCTTTTTACGACTTGTACATAAAAATCGGTTACAGTCAAAATAGATTCACTTACATTTTCTATTTTGCTGTAGCTCCGTTAGAGATGTTCGTCTTGAACGGTTTGTTCGTCTATACGCTAGTATATATGTTAGTAGTTGGGCCCGACGTCACGGCTATATTTTATCATGCGGGTATTATAATGTCCGCACTACACCGCATTGACAATGACCGTGTTAGGAACGTGTCAAGGAAAAAAACGTTCAGTTGCAACGAAGCACCGCTTTCAAATAGGCCATTCTGGAAAGTGAGGCTGGGTGTAATTGGTCTTATAAACTATTCCGACAGTGCAATAAACCACCATTCACTAATTCAATAAAGTTAGTAAATCGCTGACTCATTCTAAAATATTCTGATCCTTATACTCAGACACAAAGTCAAAGTTCTTTATTTGCCAGAAACATTCACAAGTGAAGTTGTTCAAGAGTAGGCACAGGTTTCGTCTTGACAGACATGCAAATATTTTAGTGGTTTCGTTTTATAATATTATAACCATTTCAACAGTTACCGAAAATCACCGCTGTACCCAGTATTGGTTCACAGCACAAGCTGAGCATCGGTATTTTCTTTTGCCACACAGCATTAGTAATGTTAGGAATATATTAAATTATATACATTGTAATTTTATGTGTGTGGTAGGGATTATTCTTTTTTTATTCCTATTCTTAAATTCAGAAATTTAAAGCACAAACAACTATCCAATGTTTATTTACACTTCAAATAGATATTTATTTGCAAAATTTCGGCAGGGCATTGAACCACCGTTCAGAAACATAAGCAATCAGTGACGCTTCCATTAATATTCTGATCTTCAGATTCTGAAAGTTATACTTCCAAATACTATCCGATTTGATGACCTTTTTTAAGACCCTCCCTTTAAACTACTTGATAAACTTAGATTTATTATTTATTATATATTATTATGTCCATAATACCATAATATGAGCTTAAATGTTTGCAGGAAGTGTTCAATACGCAGAAATTTTCAGTGCAATAAAGCTTTGCGAATTTTAATTCATGAAACTTGATAATTCTCCAAAGGAGACGTTTAATCAATATTACTTAAGCCACGCCAGCAGTTTCGGTCGTGTCATACGCCGGGACGATTTCGGCAGCTAACGAATGTTGTGCAAGTGGGAGTATTCTCGCATCGACGCGTTCCGGGTTATCGGGTTACAGGCTGACTGAATGACGGCGACGCGGTTCACTCAGTGTGTGGCGTAAGTGACAAGATTGATTTTAAATTAAGATTGATTTAAAATCACATCGCTATTAGTATTCACGTACTCCATGGTCACATTATTTCTGGATCTCGCTGGTATGTGAAGTCAAATCCCGTTCCTCTTTCATCCCCTCGCGCTCGTCCTTGTTGTTTCGTCGCACTGAACCCCAAAGAGGATATAAATACTACGTAATAAGAGGCCTGACTGCCTAAGTAAAAAATTGAAATTTAATTTAATATGAAACGTGAAGTATAAATGATCCGGCTGAGTTTGAAAGCGAACATGGTACTTAAAACATTGTGGATTTCGGGTATCTCCGTTTTTTACAAGATTATAGTCGTCACCTCTCAATCTTTCAATGACTTCACGTTTCATACATCGATGAATCGCTTTTTTCTTAGAGAGTTTCGATAGGCTGCTGAACCCACTCATTTATCGCCATAGCTCGTCAGCGGACCGACGTACGTTGGACTGACGAGATTTAGCGACAATTCTCGTCAGCGAGACGTAGCTCTACGCGCGTAGCATTTCATAAGCGCTTGACTGAATGCATTCATATATTTTCATTGTTATAGCTACGCTCGACCGACGTCAGCGCTGACCTCGGTCAGTCGAGCTCTAAATGCACCCTATGAGATAATTTTTTAACGAACGATTTGATTGTTCTACTGTGATAATATTATTTCATTAAAACGACAGGCCTGAACAACGTAAGAATTGCTTATGTAATGACTCTCTGAATATCTACAAATTTCATAATTAACAAATAAGGTTTAAAATTATACTATTTGTCAAAATAATAATTTATCTATCCCTTCTATATCTCTATCTGCAGAATATAATACAAAAGTCAACACAGAAGGTAGCTAAATAAAAGGGATCGATAGGAAAGAAGACAATTCTGAAAACCCAAGAGACGGTGGGTCGAGGATATGATATTAGCGACAGTAGCAAAGGTATGTATGATAACAGGCCAACATAGAGAAAGATGGAAAAAGACTGAGGAGGCTTACCCACAAGGGGTCCATACAGTACTAATATACACTTGAAATATAAAAACTATTCCGGAATTAATGAAATTTATAATTTTTTAAATATGGAAATGTTGACGTGTATTATTTTTCTTGAAATTTGTGAGTACCATTAGCAAATAGAAATGTTGTATTGAAAAATAAGTCAAATATGAGCTGCTTGTAAAGTTTCGTCGTAATGAAGTGTTGACTAGAGAAAACAATCTCGGTAACAGATTGTATGTATTGTAGCATGATGCACGTAAAATTTTGTGGAAATAAGTGAATCTGATAAAGCCAATACTTGTACCATACACAGAATAGTCAATTTTATAGACATGTTTGCATGACGTTTTGGCAAAAGAGATTTCCAGCTGAGCTCACCTGATTTCGTTATAATATTCTATATTGGATTTTTACTTACCAGGAACTGATATGCGTACAGTTTTGTCATTTTAGTATAAACTAATTGACAATTTAAAACAAGATTACGTTGAAAGTTGCTAACGTAACTTGATGATTGATTGGGACACCTATTAATCTAACGATTATGCCTTTTACTAGATCACATTTTAACCTCACGCTTACGACTTTTTTTAGAACACCTATCTTCGATTAGAACGCCTTTGATTAGAATACCCATTGATCTAACGCTTACGCCTTTTATAAGAACATCTATCGATCTAACGCTTACGGCTTTTATTAGACCACCTATCGATCTAACTCTTACGCTTTTTATTAGACCACCTATCGATCTAACTCTTACGCTTTTTATTAGAATACCTATCGATCTAATGCTTACGCCTTTTATTAGAACACCTATCGATCTAATCCTTACGCCTTTTATTAGAATACCTATCGATCTAACGCTTACGCCTTTTATTAGAACACCTATCGATCTAATACTTACGCCTTTTATTTGAACACCCATTGATCTTACGCTTACGCCTTTTGTTAGAATATCTATC
>CATIXQ010000014.1:3822774-3842074 GCA_949711755.1 Leptidea juvernica | reverse complement strand
CTATTGATCTATAGCTTACGAGCAGCAGAGAACCTTAAAGGCAGGCAACGCATCTCATGACCCTTGTTGTTGCGGATGTCCACGGGCGGTTGCCTCATCTCTCCCCATCACGTGAGCCTCTTGCTCGTTTGCAGTCTATTATATTATTATATTGTAATATTATACTATTAGATTCTTTTTTAGTAAGTGCAAAAAAGAAAATTGGGAGATTCCCTTGGTAGACCATTGCTGAAGCCTTTAAAAATGATAAAAAGTGAAAAAAAAAACAATAGTAGATAATATATATAACAAAAATTAAAGGAAAAATAAATTACGGGCGATCTGAGGTCGGGAAGTGGAAAAGGGGGGTGTTTTAAGGTAAAATACGGTTTATCTCGATTTCCGGCAGAACTGCAAGTCCTATGGAAAAAAGTCAAATGGAAAAGTTGTATAGAAAGAACTTTTGTTTTTACAAGTTTTTGACATAACTTCAAAATTTATGTGAAAAATTCAAATAACCAAGTTTTTGGTTTTGTTTTTTATCTTTTTCAAAACTATTTTTTTTTCACAAAATTTGGTGAAAAATTACCTTTTTATGTCCCAAATACACTGTAATGTATGTGACACAAATATAGAAAAATAACCCTTATTTTCAATCGAAAATTTACCCTTCAAAATATTAGCTTTTTTCAAAAAATTGGTCTGTTTTTTGTTTGTCAAAATCTTTACTCTCCGATAGTGTAAAAATAAATAAAGTACAATGGTAAATGTTCGGAAAATTTAAGTCCATAAAAAGGCGTTTCATAGAGAATTCATATATGTTATTTCTTAAATAATGTGGATTACAATTAAACAATAATAATGAAAAAAAAATGGATAGCATAACTAAATTATTATCCTTTTTACATTTATAAAAAACTAGTTTCTTTGATGATTCAAAGGACGTTTTAATGGTAAAGGTTAAAAACATAAATAACTTCCACAAATACTGAGTGGAACTACGGTTATCAGGTCAATTAATAATAAATTTTATTGTTACTTTTGTTAAAAAATGAAGACGCCCGATTATTGCCCTCGTTCTTCTCAGGTCTGAGGCATGAACTTACTAATGGGTGGTAGTTTGAATAGTTAGAGTCTCGTGCCAGAATTTGCCGAGCAACATCTTCTGAGGATGCGTCGTGTGGAAGCGAAACACGTGTCAGATTGATTGTAGGCAAATATTAGCTGAATTTACACTCAAAATAACTCAAAAATTTGGATAATGGGGAGTAGTTCTTGACGATTTATGAGTGATTTATAATCCTATATTGAGTAAAATATAAAATATTTAAATTTGTATAAATGCATATATGACTTGACGAGGTAACTGCACACATATATTTAATAATTTCGTTTTATTAGATGTGGAAAGTTTTGTATGAAATGTACATAGTTATAATACAGTCGCAAACAAAATGTAACTTGGCAGAACTCAATTTCCTGAACGAGCGAGACGGGCGGACTTGTCGCGATTGTACCATTGATAAGGGTGCGACCACACTTTGACGTGCGGTTGTACTGTGTGAGTTGAGAGTTGTGACAGCTGTTGAATGTTGAGACGATTGGGGAAAGTAGATGTCATATCTTTATTCAAGTTGGCACGATAAATCCACTATATTATTTTGTAAAGATGTAACATTGTATATTTTTCATTACTATTTTTGAATGAAGCACTTTTATGTAGATACTTGAACATCCAAGATGGCCACTGCACAAAATTAACATTTCAATAACGTGGATATCGTTGGACATCATATATGATAATATGTTTCTATGATGCATCAGAGCTAAACAACAACTTTTAAAAACTCTATTGTATTTCTGAATCATTATTGTATTTTATAGAAATTCTAATATATAAAATTCTCGTGTCATGGTGTTAAACATTGAACTCCTCCGAAACGGCTTGACCGATACTCATGAAATTTTGAGTGCATATTGGGTAGGTCTGAGAATCGGACAACATCTATTTTTGAACCCCTTCATTGTTAAGGGTGATCCACACGAATTTTTTTTTAAGTTTTTGTCATTTTTTTTAAATTTGTTTGATTGTGAGTCAGCATTAAAAAATACATACAACTTAAATATAATACATAAATTTTCACCCATCTACGATCAACAGTTACTTTTGTATCGCGATTTTAATATCGGCAATACAACGTTTGCTGGGTCAGCTAGTAGAAATATATTTATATACCATATGGAGTGAAAATAACATAACATATTGTAACAACAATTGGTTAACGTCATGAAACTACATCAGTTCGTAAAGGGGCTATGACATGGGGAGAAGAACTGATAAGATATATATTTCGCTAGTTTAATGAAAAAAAATTGGAAGAGAGTGGGAGTGAACGAAATGTAAAGTAAATATAATCAATTAACTTAAGCGAAGATACAAGAAATTTGTTTTTGAAGTACCCTTAACGAATATCATTTACTGATAGATTATCAAAATTAGTACATTATTTATATTTTATTGAACTAATTCATATAATATTTTAAAGCCATCATTTCCACATTGTGTGGTCGGGTCCAATTGTAATGAAGGACGGCGGAGGAAATCTTAACTTAACTTGAGAATGCCGATGTTATTTTTTTGTAGACAATTTCTGTGTGAGAAATTAAAATGTAACTAAATAAACCGAATGTTCTTTTGCTCTTCCACACAATATAGCACTATGTGGTAGCACCTTTATACCAGACAGGTGAAGTCTTGTATATAATGGAATTAAATTCCCGTTCAATTATTATTATTTAAATAAATGTTTCTGTGAAAGAAAATTGTCATAAGTAGGATTCCTTTCTTCGCTTTTTCGAGAGAGTTATTGAATAAATGAATAAATATTACATAATATTATCTACTTCATGTGCTATATTGTGCATTAAAACTGGGTTATTTTCAAAAAAATATTTTTTATGAAATCAGGCAGTTATCTCACAAACCGCAATGGTACACGTGAAATTAAAAAAAAACATACAAATAAAAGAATAGTAGTTTTTGACCGTTACCCAAGCCATAATATTATTGTCATGGAGAATATCAATTCATACTAGTTGCTAATGTTGGAAATCGGCGACAGGAACCAGATCAAACAGCTTTCGGAGCACATCGTTTGATATATTTGGTAGAAGACATATAGTGAAGCGAAATCTCTACGCAAGACCAAGATAGATAAAAGACCGCCTTAATAGCACATTATTTTGTCTTTCTTTTTCTTAAAAATTCAATAGAATTATACCCATGCATTGAGATATATTTACGTAAAAAAAATATCCGAGCGAATATATCTTACTTCGTGGCAGTAATGTTCGAATTGTATTATTTATATTTGTAGTAGAAGCTCGCACGCGGACACGAGGCAAGAACATCTTGTTTTAGCAATTGAAATGCAATTATTTTGCAAAATGATTAAAAAAGTCACGTTAGTCCCAAAATTTTGGATTTTAATTAATTAATTTTAATTTCAAGGGGCGCTTACCTGAAATATGACACTCCATCATTTTTAAGTTTAGATAAGCTGTTATTGGGACAGTTTTTCACTGAAAACTTTGTCATTGCGTGGCGTTGTATTCAAAGCGTGGTCGAAACACAACTGAACGAGAACTGTGCCTAATCGACGCGTAGGCAGAGTATGCTTCAGACAATTTTTGAGCGTGATTATTGTGAGTCTAGTTGTTTGTTATAACTCAATGTACAATGTAAAGAAACATGTCTTCAATCTTCACAATATAAGTTCCAAGTCAAATGAGAGCCACTACTCCCAAAATTGAAGAGCATATGGTAAGTGAAGCCTAAATGTGCTATACACATATTGCAGCCATTTTGAATTTTCTATTTCTAAACTCGAGCATATTTCAGCTCATAGACACAAGTTAGATAACACGACTACCCAAATAACTTTTGTAAACGTTTCGCCCAATTGCTGTTAAGGCTTATTGTTCTGTAGCCAAAGGCTGGTCTAACTCCGGCATTTATATGGCCTTTTATTCGCGAGATACAAAGGAAAAGTTGTTTTGTTGTGTGTTATTATTAGCTTCGCTTAACTCATGCTTCATATTTTGAATAAAAACTGAAAATGAATAAAATATACGAGTCGCACTATTTCTACAACCAGTAAAAATGTGGTCAAATGCGTCGTGATTGGAAATAACAATGGGGTGTCCTATATTGGAAGATTGTCTCATAGATTTCGTTCTGCAGCACATTAGCAGTTAAAAAGGTGAGACAATTAACTGACATAGATACGGCGAGACTAGTTTACTTTAGTAACCTTCATTGTAATAATGTATCCTATAATTTATTATTGTGGGAAAATCCAGGCGATATTAATGCAATCTTTGTGCTGCAGAACTATTAGGCACAGTTTTCGTTCAGTTGTGTTTCGACCGCGCTTTGAATACAACGCCACGCAATGACAAAGTTTTCAGTGAAAAGCTGTCCCAATAACAGCTTATCTTAACTTAAAATATGTACTATTTCTAACCTTTAGTCCTAAATAATCATAAAGAGAAATAAATTTAAGAAATTAACATATTAAAATATAATGCCTCTTAATATATTCTTCACTAAATTATTCTTATGAATTATACTACTGAAAAAAAGATCTGAGGCATAGACGTATAATAAACAACTAACTATTAACTTATGCAGATAACATTAAACATTAATTTAAACTAAAACCTTAGGTATTTCGTGGCAATCATGTTCAGTCTATTTTATTACGGGCACTTACCTGAATCACGACACTCCATCATTTTAATGTTTATATAATACGCTATTATTTGGAAAGTTTTTCTCTCAACACTTTGACATCGCGTGGCGTTGTATTCAAAGCGCGGTCGAACGATAACTCTGCCTAATACACGCGTAGACAGAGTTTTGCTTCAGACAATTTTAGAGCGTGAGTCAGTCGAGTTCTTTACTGTACGACAGACAGACCCATCGATGTGAGGCATAAATTTTTGATTGGGTGGTAGTTTTTGGCGTTCAATAAGTTATTTTTAAATCCTTATTTGAATTTAAAATTTAATCCTGAGTGGCACGTCATTTGTGGTGGGTAAAGCGTCTCATCTACCCTCAGGTGAACTTTTCGCTCGTCTAGTCACTACAAATAATTCTTAGTTGGTTTAATTAACAATTAAGAAAAAATAATAGTTTAACTTTTTAAATTATAGGTTACAAGAGCATAAATGTCTTTCTAACATCTGAAAGAGATAAATGATCAAAATCACTTTGCAGTAATTAAAAAAAAAATGCAAATGAATGTTTAAAACCAAAATCATCAATATTATTTAGTGGTCTTCTGTTTCAGGTTTTATTTAAAATAATATGAATTACAATACATTTTAATAATTCAAATCAAATAAAACTAATTAAAATAGGCTTAAACTAAGCGCTTCTAAGTCGTTATAAATATATCATTTAAATTACCGAATCTACCATATGCTCGGAAAATGTAGAACTTGTGAGAAGAACATACAAGAAACTCAAGTGCCACTCTTTTAAATCATAATATAGAGTTATTTACAATGGCTGTAATATACAAAACAAATTAGTTTGTGTGGATATGCATCCAATAATTGAATCATGTTTAAAAGTTAAAAAGAGTTTCTAATATAAAATATTTCGTAGAAAGTAAAAAAAATAACTGTACAAATATAAAAATTATATATTGTATGCGTCGACCTTAAGAACTTGAATTTATTATTTGTATAAATGATTTGAGTTTTCTTTAGTGTTAATTCCGCCAATATTTGTCTTTAAACAATTCGACACATGTTTCGCCTCTACACGAAGCATCCTCAGGACGTGTTGTCTCGCCAAAATCTGGCACGAGAAAGTCTCGTGGCAGAAAATCGGAATTACTACTAAGGAAAACTCAAATCATTTATATAATTATGGATTTCAGCAAAGTAACGCCTACTTCAATAAATTTTCATTGTTTGTGCTTCATTTTTAAAGTAATTTTTTTGTGTAAGGATGCTTCGTGAATATGACGGTCGCGATAACTGTGTGTGAGTAAACGCATCAAAAAATACAATTTTAACTATATACAAACCACTACAGGTTGACCAGGCATCGCAAGCAGCGCTCGTTCACGCGTTGACGCCTGGAGCAGCCATCGTCCTCGTCGCACATATACCACTCTTTTTAATCTATATTTAAAGTTTCAGCATTTTACATTATATTTTATACAATACATATAAAGTAATGCACCAACATTAAATTTAGATTAATCTTTAAAAAAAATTCAAAAAAGTAATTCGTACAGTAAATGCGTCATTATCAGTTCACATACAATGGTGGTAATGGGTAATAATATTACTTATCACGTAAATCGTTTTCATAGAAAGTTTTACCATATTTTACATTATAATTGAATTGTATATAAATTACTCTGCTAATTTTGTTTTCTTATCGCGCAAAGTCAACTCGAGGTGACTGATTCCCAACGATCGTTACATGTTAGTAACAAAACTTTCCTTAAAATATTCATAAAAAAAAATATGGAAGAAGAGGCCAAACAAGCGCACAGGTCACCTAGTGTTAAGTGATCACCACTGCCCACATTCTCTTGCAAACAGCAGAGGAATCACAGGAGTGTTGCCGGTCTTTTAAAAAGGTATAGGCGCTATTTCTGAAGGTACCCAAGTCGTATTAACCAGAAAACTTCGCACAAGGAGGTGGACGAAAGCTTCTTGCAAACTGCACTGCGGATTAACGCCACACATTAAGATAGTGGGGAGGATATTGTAATTTGTCTTGCCGTGTTAAGGTGGAATTCGGCGGCAGGTCAAACAGCTCTTCGGAACATCCCCCGTGATAAATTCAGACGTAGGAGACACACATTGAAGCGATGTCTCTACCCAACTCCAACTGTTCACAGAGCACTTGATTCTCGAAAATTCCAGCAGCTCTGCTCTGAATTCGTTTTACGAATAACTAAACATATCACCTCATCACACAAATGCAGGGCCATTACATAAAAACAAAGAACGTCGCAGGTATGTCAGTAAATTCATCCTAATTTATTATTTGTGTGGGCATTGATCGCTTGTCGGCACCCGTACCATGTAACAAATGCTGTCGGCGATAAGTCGGTGACTTGTGGTACGGGGGTCAATGTATCTGTGCAATGAGTGTAGAAATGAATTATTAGCGGTTATTGTATTAAATACATGTTTTGTATCGAACAATTAAAAACATTTTTTTTTACCTACGTTGTCTTCTTATACATTTATTTACGAATTTTTAGTGTCAATAACATAACATATTGCAACAACACTTGGTGAACGTCATGAAGCTACATCAGTTCGTAAAGTGGCTTTGACATGCGGAGAAAAACTGGAAATACCAGCCCATCTTTTAAATCATGATATGTATGACAACTTAGTCTACTTTATATAATACTAGCTGACCTGGCAAACGTTGTTTTGCCTATAAATTGTATATACAAACCTTCCTTGAGCGAATCTATTACATAAGATTTCATTGAGATTGGTCGAATAGTTTAGGAGTTATTAGGGAACATACAAACATACATTCTCTTTTATATAATATATAGATTGTACAATTTTAAGTATCCTGCGCAGAACCAGGTAAGAACGATGCATCATATATTATATCCTCTATGTAATCTACTATAGCATAAACGGTGATATCTCAGACTGGGAATTAAGCGAACACCCTCAGGCTCTTTAATTATAAATGTTTATTGTACGATATTACATTGTAATCCATATTTTTATAAAAAAAAGAGCCCGCTGAGTTTCCTGCGCCCGTTATTCCCAGGTCGGAGGTCTCTTTTGACTGAGTGGTAGTATTTGACGTTTGAATTTGAATATTATATAAAAAAATATTTAATAAGTTTTCGTTGTCAAAGATGCTTTTATAATATATTGAATTTGTGCTCAGTGAGTCTATTATACTGTCTGGTATTTAATTTGAAAACGTCGAAAAAAAAAGAGTTTAGAACTAACCTCTATTTTAAGCAATTTATGCACACAAACACAGTGTCATACAAATCGCGAGTGTAAGATGTAGCTTGTCACGCACACTAAACTAATATTCATGGCCTGTTTTTATCAGTTATCTAACAGCAAGAGACTCTATCTAGGCGTATAAATTATCTTAACATACATTGTATTCATATACTCAATATAATATTATGTATTGTGACGGAAGGGTTAGTATTTATAATGTTCCATACTGCCTTAATTTTACTGTCCAAATTATTAATTCTATCTTTGACAGCTAGAGCTTTTGCCGCTTTACAATTTTATTTAAATTAAAAAAAAAAATAACTAAAATATAAATCGTATGCCGTCAAAAACATAACTTGCAAAAAAACCATGTCTCGTAACTCAATTCTTATTTACCAGGCTCCTTTGCACAGGATGCCTGCTAGATTATGGGTGCCACAACGGTGCCTATTTATGCCGTGAAGTAATGTGTAAGCATTATTGTGTTTCGGTCTGAAGGACGCTGTAGCTAGTGAAATTACTTGTCAAATGAGACTTAAGATCTTACGTCTCAAGGTGACGAGCGCAGTTGTAGTGCCGCTCAGAATTTTTAGGGTTTTTCAAGAATCGTGAGCGGCACTGCATGTAATGGGCAGGGTGTATCAATTACCATCAGTTGAACGTCCTGCTCGTCTCGTCCCTGTATTTTCATAAAAAAAAATCTACCGTAAAAAGTTGTGAGGTCCATGTAATACCAAATCAGTCAATTTATCCAGTCCCTACTTCAGGATCCTTCTGTCTTAAGTTATTATATAGCTTAGCTAACATAACAACATTATTAACATTAATTTAGGCTTTTAGTTTAATACACATCGAAGTTATAGGGGGTTGAAAATGGCCCGAACTGCTTCGAGAAAAGGATGGTACGGCCGTGCCGTTTGTTTTTGCTCGACTTGGCGGGACACTATTTTGCCACTAGATCATTCTTGCTAGAGATATGTTTTTTTTTCAGCCGGAAGACATCCACTGCTGGGCAAAGGCCTCCCCCAAAGATCGCCAAGATGAACGGTCCCACGCTGCCGTCATCCAACGTGTTCCGGCGATCTTGACCAGATTGTCGGTCTATCTTGTGGGTGACTACCAACACTACGTCTTCCAGTACGTGGTTGCCATTCGACGATTTTACTGCCCCAACGGCCATCTATCCAACGAGCTATGTGCCCCGCCTACTGCCACTTCAGTTCCGAAATCAACTGGGCTATGTCAGTGACTTTGGTCCTCCTCCTACTCATTTCTGATTCGATCTCGCATGGAAACTCCGAGCATAGCCATCTCCATTGCACTAGTAGAGATTTCTAAGCCAGTAGAACTCTGGGGACACAATAAATTCCAGGAAGACATTTTGTATTTTGTGAAAATCGCCTGCAGGTCAACTTTTAAAACTGAACATCCTTCAATAACATGAACAACTCTCCTGAGCATTCCCTGTGATACGTGAGGTAGAAGATACAGTGAGACCTGATCTCTACGAAAAACTCTTTAATCGACAACATGATAGTACGAAACAAAGACAGTGTTTCCTCACCTCTAGTAAATTGCTGATGTCAAGAAGTGAATATTGTTTATTTTACTATATTTAAATAAAACACTTTTTTTATGAGTAAGGGCCGAGACGAGCAGGACGTTCGGCTGATGGTGCCAAAAACCCAAAAATTCTAAGCGGCACTACAATTGCGCTCGTCACCTTGAGACATAATATGTTAAGTCTCATTTGCCCAGTAATTCCACTAGTTACAGCATCCTTCAGACCAAAGCAAAACAACGCTTACACATTACTTCACAGCAGAAATAGGCGCGGTTGTGATACCCTTAATTTAGCCGGCATCCTGTGCAAAAGAGTCCACTGGTAAAATTGGTGGTTTCTCTGGTGTTGCGAAAGGATGAGCTTGATCGTGATAACTATACATCAGGTGACCCTAACGCTCTTTTGCCCTCTTCTTCCATGAAAAAAAAAAACTAGTGTCCTGTGCATAGTTCTCTCGTGCATATTTTCTTGGAACTTGACTATTTTCTTAACGAATAAACCTTATCCGAACATGGGTAGAAAAACTAAAAATCAAAAAGTGCTAGTTCCTGATAAAAGACTGAATCACAACTGAGCAATTTATATAAAATTCAGCTACTTAAGAACTAAGAATAGTCGTGAAAAAGACTTCTAGAGACATGCAATTTTAAATAAGGAACTGTCATCGATCGAACAAAATGGCTGCTTTCAAATTGCCGCCATTTTGTCATTAAGCCCACTTACACGAGTTTAAACTAGTTTGCTGGAATAATAAATAGTATAATGCGGTCTTAAAACAACATAGGGAAGTAGATTAGTGTTTTGTCGAAAGATAATAAGTTGGAGATGATTTTTACACAATTTTAACGCTTTCTGTGTCTTATAAAGTCATAGTTCATTTCAGGATATACCTAAATATGCTAAATACCTACCTGCCCTCACGGACTAGTAAAATAAGAAGGACTCCGCGCCGTGATATTAAAACGTGAAGCACCTTTATGCTAGTGTGTGTGCGGTTACGGGGTATACCAGTTACACAATTTTTTATCCCTTAGATAATCATAAATCCACAAATACTTTTATGTTATTGTTTTACACTTTATCACAAGCACAACGGCATTTTTAAAATATTTTATTGCGAAGCAAACTGATCTGTTACAGACGATGGCAAATCTCATAATGGCGGCCGATCGGCTAGTATTAGTGTAAGTGTGAATAGTGTAAATGCGTGGGGCTATGTATTTACACGTTTACCGGCTTGTTTTGGTGCCTCACTGATATGTAAGGTGACACGAAGTCCTTATTTTTTTACTCGTCCGTGCCTATAGCGTTAAAAAGCAAAAAGTTGAAAGATTGAGATATAAAATATTTTCAAAAATAAGATTCAATTTCAAATTCAAATATTTTTATTGGATGTGAAATCACTTATTGAAAGTCAAAAAACTACCACCCATTCCAAAATGAAAGTAACATTGTACAATTAAACGTATTATTTAATAGCCTGAGGGCGGTCGCTCCATTCTCAATCTGTGGTATCATTAAGAAAGTCATTTATGTTATAGTAACCTTTACCACACAAACGTTTTTAACAATTCTTTTGAATAACGTAATACTTTAGTTTTGAACATTTTCTGGGATACTGTTGTAAAAGCGTATACATCGCCCCTCAAAAGACTTGTTAACTCGACTTAGTCGAGTAGTAGGCATTATATGCTTATGTCTGTTCCTGGTGTTAACATTATGGTCATGACAGTTTCTGGCAAATTCACTTATGTGCCTATGAACATACATTATATTATCAAGAATATATTGAGAAGCAGAAAGTCAAGATGTTAATGTTTCTGAATTTTGTTTTCAATGATTCCTTAGGGCCTAGGTTATAAATAGCGCGAATAGCCCTCTTCTGCAGCACAAATATTGAATTAGTATCGGCAGCGTTGCCCCACAGCAATATATCATAGGACATAATACTATGGAAGTAACTAAAGTATACAAGTCGCGCCAAATCTATGTCAGTTAATTGTCTAATCTTTTTAACCGCGTATGCTGCAGAACTAAGTCTGTTCGCCAATTCTTCAATATGGGGGCCCCATTGTAATTTAAATGCATCATTATTACCCATATTAGTGTTGTATTTATTGCATAAAATCTATCTATATTCCAGTCAAGTTAGCTCCAATAATAAATCACTATTTTAGTGTGTATATGTGTCTGCTTACTGTTGAGTTCAAATATTATTATAATGCCACATTGTTATTTACTGCATGTACCTTCTCTGTGGTTGACAATTGCTCGTTATAAATATGTTCTAGTAAGTTCTATTATATTCGAAAGAGTGATGTTTAGAAACGACAATTATAATTTCCGTTGTATTAAGTTTTGAAGTTGTAATTAAAATGTGTCTGGTAATGACAAACTGAGCCAGGGTGTACATAATGAATGTGTCGGCAGTCCTACGCTGCGCTATACTGATTTTTACACCATACGACTTTGTTGCCCGAAGTAGGTGACGATACGATATCGTGTCAGATAGAAATATGAAATAACCTTAAATCATTTATACGCCTTGATAGTCAGTGACAGCTGTGAATCGTCTAAAAATGAGGAGGTTGACAGATAACCTCTGGCCTGTCTTTATCGCTTGTCTAACCGCCAGGAGCTCTAGACGTATAAATTATCAAAGGAAATAACTTTCGTGGCAGTAGAACTAACGCTACGGTCGTAAAAGTCCAGGGTAAAAACTGAGACCACACCTATTTCTGGCGCAAAACGACCGCACGCTTTTCTATTTGAAGGGGCTATTCTCGACAACTTCACGTCTACTGTACGCCTTTTTAGTATTTATATTGCGCGTGGTAGGGTTTGGTTGCTAATCTTGCCATCCCAAATCCTCAAGGAAATTACTCAAACCTCTGATGTCACCTATGACCCTTTTAGTATAAATATAATTAATTAATATTACATATTATATACTATATAAACCGACAGTAGGTCTTGCCCATGCAAGATACCTATATAGAACAGTTGCTTGTATAATATCTATAATAATGGATAATATATCACGTCGACACCGCAACGTGTAAAAGGACCAATAGTTTACGATTCCCTTTGACTTCGCAATCTGGGCTATTCGATTATGAATATTATATCGGTACAGCGTATCGATTTTGTATCGGGCACTGTTATTTAATAGTTATAGTAGAAACGACTGTAATGGCACAAGACGATTAATATAATATGCTAATGAGCAGTTCTATAATTTTCTAAATTTCAAGATTAGGAAAAAAAAATGACGAATTGTTTATATTCAACGGCATATAATATGTCGCGTTCAAATTAATATTTTAAAATCCTTTGACTTTGGTGACCTTTGCTCTGCGAAAAACAAAAACGTATCTATCCCCATGTATTAGGGCTATATCTAGGATCAATCTTAACAGATCTCAATATATATATATATAATATAGCAAATAAGTAAACTTTCTAGAAATTGTCATAATTATAATGTGAGCACGAGTAGGGGCTACCAGGGGGAAGCTCCTTTTCACAGGAAGCCGGCTAGATTATGGGTACCACAACAGCGTGTATTTCTGCCGTAAAGTAGTAATGTGTAAACATTACTGTGTTGCGGTCTGGAGGGCGCCGTAGCTAGTGAAATTACTGGGCAAACGAGACTTAACATGTGTAGGGCGTATCAATTACCATCAGCTGAACGTCCAGCTCGTCTCGTCCCTTATTTAAAAAAGTAACAAACATAAACTTATTATGCCGACGATTCAACTAAGTTCAGATAGTAAGTCTTTTGTGAGGCGATGTATAATTATTATGCTTTTACAACATGATCCCAGATTTTTATTAAAACAAATGTATTACAAAAGAATTGTTAAAATACGTTTGTTATTAAAGTTATTTTAACATTAATGATTTTCTAAATGATATCACACACTGGGAATGGAGCGGACACCCTCCGGCTCTTAAATTATAAATGTTTAATGTACGATATTACATTGTAATCCATATTTGAAAAAAAAGCCCGCTGAGTTTTTCGCAACCGTTCTTCTCAGGTATGAGGCAGGCTTTTTTGGATGGCTATCTCATATTGGGAAATTGTCTATGTGGCATTTTTTATAAAAAGGTTAGAAAGTTGTAGTTTATTCGCCGAAAACTATAAAAAATCACCTAAGATTCGAATACCTAAGCGACATCAAAAGTGATCATAGAAGCATGAGAGTGAGACTGAACGATGCAGTTTTTTTTCTGAATCGTTTGGTGTATATAACTCAATTTCGCAAAAAGTGTCGCTTAGTAAATTTTGCCTTTTCACCGTCGATATCATATTGTCGAATAATGTTAGTAGTGCTTCAAGTTTTATATCACTACATACAATGATGTTCTATATTATATACAACGTCATTGACTATATATTATTATAAAACATAGTGCCCCGCCGAGTCTGTCTGTCCGTCTCTTCAAGATAAACTCAAAAATTACTGCACTGTGTTTGTATACATATTTGTACACATTAACGATTTTTGTTGGAGGTGCCGGAAATAATAAGCCTTCTGGGAGCTTTCAACAAGAACGCTAAGACCTTTGAGATTTCATAAAATAACGTACGGTGGACTCGTGTATATATGATGAATATAGATGTTTGTTTCCGAGTCATGGATGTTTAAATGTATTTATGTATGTTTATATGAATTTATGTATGTTTAAGTAAATATATTGTATTAAATATATCATTGTCTTGTAACCCATAACACAGGCTATATATGCTTAACTTGGGGCAAGATAATTTGTGCAGAAAGTGTGTCAATATTATTATTATTATTATATTATGAGGCGACATGTAAACGCGTCTCTGTCACTTCTAGTATTTACGTTCTTATTTGATAAATCCTATTTAAATAAACAATAATTCAGGTAGAGACTGGGCATTTCACAAAATCATACTTAACGAGCCTATAAAAATCGTCAAGACATTAATAATTTTATCTGCAGAGACTGTGCTCCGCCCAACTCAAGTCAGCCCCGCCTGTAACTTATTTACGACGGCTTTTAAACCACAATATTTGCATAATGACTAAGAAAGTCTCGCGAACCTTGACCGACTTACGCTTGGCTAGATTGTGTCTATTGTCTATGAGTAACGAACTCGTTTGATTACTGTGATGACTAACGTTTGTTCCCAATATTCAATCAATCTCTTACTTGAGATAAAAATCGTAACTATCGTTGACTTTTCTTTCCCAATAATCTTATCGACGGTAACTCACCTTATCCATACACGCTGTCTGTTAATATACGACGTATAGCTTACCAGCTATATCAGGTTGTATGGAAATTATAATTCACGCATACAAGGCGATAAGAATGACTTATCGGGTATATTGGAAAAGCTTCAGATTATTGACAGCTAATTACTGACAGTAGAAGGTAGTAATTTATCTCTATCTGTAGATAGTATATTGGGAACGGACGTAACTGGAGACAATTGGCGATGCAAAGGTATTGTTGGTCGTATGCAAATACAATAGGTACCTACATTCTTTTTTTTTATATAAGAGGGGAGGAGAGCCATCCGCAACAACAGGGCTCAAGGGAAGCGTTGCCGGCCCTTAAGGTGGGAAGGTATGCTCTTTTCTTCAGGGTCCCTAAGTCGTGTCGGTTCGGGAAACAGCAGCCGCAAAGTGCTTGTACGAGGCAAGAAATTTCTCGTAAAACGCGAGATTATCTAATATATAAAATTCTCGTGTCGTGGTGTTTGAACTTTGAACTCCTCCGAAACGGCTTTACCGATTCTCATGAAATTATGAGTGCATATTGGGTAGGTCTGAGAATCGGACAACATCTATTTTTCATCCCCCTAAATGTTAAGGGTGGTCTATTAAATTTGTTTGATTATGAGTCAGCATTAAAAAATACATACAATTTAAAATTTTTACCCATCTACGATTAACAGTTACTTTTGTATCGCGATTTTAATATTATTCTGTTCCATCCACCAAACCGATATAGGGTTGCAAGATGGTAATCGAATAAAATAATTGTAGTACGATATATTTGGTAGGTCTGAGAATCGGTTGCAACAAAATTTTAATAATTGTTTTTTTTTTATATGTTACACAAGGCAATACGACGTTTGCTGGGTCAGCTAGTATTGTATAAAAATCATGTTTCTACGTAGTTCATACTTCTTGTCTCTTAGGAAAAATGGCATAACAAATAAATACCTTATTAATACGTGAATAAAACATACTACTCTCTGTCACAGCATCGCTTTGATACGGTGTGCAAAACAAGCATCACTACGATATTATTATTAAACTAGCGGACCCGACAGACGTTGTTCTGTTATAAAAAAAAACTCTTGCCAATGGAATTTCTTTAAATCCGCTGATCCCTACTCGGTGAAAGGAATATTTCTACCAAATTTCAAGTTTCTACGCCTTATCGTTCCAGAGATATCATGATGAGTGACTATATACGTGTAAATGTCTTATATATATATATATATAGATAAACTACGATGAGGTATAATTTTTTTCAGTATTGTAGTATTGTAGGCTGATTATTATTATTATAAGGATGAAAATCAATTATCGGCTTAAGTAAAAAAAGTATTTGTTTTTCTATCAGTACATTTATAGCGACACAGAACAACAGAAACTACAGAACTATTAACAACAGCGCCTATTTCTGCCGTGAAGCAGGTCTGAAGATTTAACATCTTATGTCTCAAGGAGACTAGCGCAATTGTAGTGCCGCTCATAATTTTTGAGTTTTTCTAGAATCCTTAGCGGCACTGCATTGTATGGGCAGGGCGTATCAATTACCATCATCTGATCACATCCTGCTCGTCACGTCCCGTATTTTCATTAAAAAAAACTAACAGCGATGAAACTGCAAGCCGTACTGACGTAACATGACAAGCGCGAAGGGACGAAAGAGGAACAGGAGGGGGGCTTCTCGTTCCAACGAGGTCTCGAGATAATGTGGGCGTGTAGAACGTTGATAAAATAATTTTTTTATTTTATTTTTATTTTTTATTTTTTTATATCTATTTTGGCGATTCAGATTCAGATGGTAGTAGTCAGTAGAGTATTTATGGCCAATGAAAATATTGTATTAACATCCTTGGTCCAAAATTTTTATGAAAACTGCTAAATCAAATCAAATCAAAATCATTTTTTTCACGTAGGTCACGGAAATGACACACAAAATGTCAAAAAAAAATTCTTATTGAATCTACCGCTACTTCGTAAAGGGTTGAGCTAATGAGAAGAAGTAGCAAGAAACTCATTGCCACTCTTTTATGTCAAGATTTACATTTCCATCGATTTATAAATCATTTCAATTACAATATAATATGTAAAATGATGCAACAAACATACTCAAACGTCAAATAGTCAATGTCTTACATGAGTAAGTCAAAAAAGTAAATGTAAATTAATACAAAAGTTATTGAGTACAGTAGCTGCATCATCCACATACACCATAAATAAATAAAGGTATTCTGTGAGCATTTTATGAGCGATTATAAATAAATAAATATGTATATATCCATACATATATATATATATACTATGAAAGGTTCTCGTTAAACTTGATAATGTTAAATTATAATATTACTCTCTAAGATTGAGGATTGGCCTGCGCTGCGCTCCAACTAGATACCGCAGTGTAGTCGAGAAGTGCGGCAACTATTACTACGCCCAAGTGGGCGTACACGTCTCGAACAATGTACGACGTTGTTGCGTATAAAAACTTTGTAAAAATAATATAACAGGAAATAAGAAAGACACTAGGATCACATAGCATCAGTAAGAATTTTATATTTTACTAGCTGACCCAGCAAACGGTGTATTGCCGATATTAAAATCGCGATACAAAAGTAACTGTTGATCGAAGTTGGCTGAAAATTTGAAGTTGTATGTATTTTTTAATGCTGACTCATAATCAAACAAATTTAAAAAAAAAATGTCAAAAAAATTCGTGTGGACCACCCTTAACATTTAGGGGTATGAAAAATAGATGTTGGCCGATTCTCAGACCTACTCAATATGCTCACAAAATTTCATGAGAATCGGTCAAGCCGTTTCGGAGGAGTACGGGAACGAACATTGTGACACGAGAATTTTATATATAAGATTAATTTCAATGTAAATTAACACGAAGCGTATGTTACAAAATTTGAAAGATGCCATTGAGTGTCAAGATGCCACGCACACAATCATCTAATCGTTGCCGTCATAAAAAAAGCTATTGGTCTTAGGTAGTGTGGTATTTGTATGTATGTTTATATGAATTTATGTATATTTAAGTAAGTATATTGTATTAAATATATCATTGTCTTGTAACACATAACACAGGCTATATTATATGCTTAACTTGGGGCAAGATAATTTGTGTAAAAAGTGTTTCAATGTTATATTATAATATAAATTATATTATATCTAGTTGGAGCGCAGCGGAGACTAATCTTTAATCTAAGTCCTTACCTTTATTCACCTAACAACCCAATCAATTTCCATTACCATTAGTTAAAAGTAGAAATAATTACTCAACGTAACATATACATTGTTTAGACTTGATACTTTCAATTGGCTTCTCATTTACTTAAAAAATCATAACAATTTGTTATGTTTTTAAAGTGATAACCCTCACTTCTAGGATTGATACACAAATAAAATTTGAAAACAAAATTTTATGAACGATGCGGGACGCGAACTCACGACCTTTGGCGTTCCGTGCCAGTGCTCTCCAAACTGAGCTAACCGTTCGAGTAACGTATTGTCATAAAATCTTGTATGCTTTGTTGAACACTCAGGTTGTGGCTTCACCTACAGGATCTACTTTACAGTTGATAACCTGCTCAACCCCAATATTTGCAATTTTCAAAATTTTATTGGTATATAACTTATTTCAGCCAGTAAATATCTACTATAAGCGTAGAATATGTGAGTAGGTATGTTTTGTGCACTATGTAGGTGGGTACTTAAATAGGTGAGCTTTTAGGTGAGTGGTAATCATAATATAGGAAGCGGTTTAGCGCCACTCCGAAAATGTCTGCAAAAGTTTTTGCCTACACTAGGGTTGGCGCGTTATTAGAAATCTGATTTATATATCAAATATACAAATATTTTATTTTGTCTCGAAAGATAATGTATCATACAAAAAACCATGTACAAGTTACTACATACTCATTAGGTACAAACATTAAGAATAGTCTACATACTTAAGTTTAAATAAACTAGGCACACAGTAGGTTTATGTGAAACAGACATAAAAGCTGGTGTCTTTCCAGAAAATTGCTATTTTGCTGGTGAGTAGGTATGTAGTCTACATTATATCAGGCATTGAATAGATTATTTTATGGAGAATTAATTTTCCAATGGAAAATTATTGCATTAATTCTCAATCTTAGATAATTTACTAAGGTTTCTAAAAATGGTTATAATCGCATTTCTAGGACGAAAGGTCGAATTATATCTTCGGAAAAAATCAATATTTTTTTTATTTATATTGAGATATAATTTATTAATTTACAATAAAGCAATAATATACAATTATAGTAGTGTTGGTAGTTTATATATAAATTATTATATTTAATGTTGTTTAAATAAATTCATCGTATCTGTAAATTCAAATTAACTATGAGTAGCTATGTTTGCTAGGACCTTTTTTCTCAAAATTTATATTATATTTATAATTCTATATGAAAATATGAAGTGGCAGCCCTACCGTCTAAAA
>CATIXQ010000014.1:3746846-3822764 GCA_949711755.1 Leptidea juvernica | reverse complement strand
TGCCAGAAATGATTCCTGATCGACTTAGGGACTGTCGAGATTCCCTACGAACGCTGGGGCGGTTTTTCACATTAGCTGAACCAACGTTTGGGTTTTTTTGATTGATATCAACAAGTGCAAGATCAAACTCATGGTGATTGACCGTTTCGGAGCCATCCAACGTACAAACCTCCAAAACGAATGACTGTGGATCAATTCCAGTACCTTGGATCTACCGTTACCAACAAGGGCAGCAGTGAACCCGAAATAAGGAGACGCATAGGAATGGCCAGGACGGCAATGACCGAACTGAGTAAGGTGTGGAAAGACCGAAATATAACAAATCGAACAAAAATGCACCTTGTTCACACACTTGTCTTTCCCATCGCTCTCTGTGGTGTGGAAACGTGGAAAAAAAAGGCCGCCCTTAGGCAGAAAATCGATGTCTTCGTAATGTGGTGCTGGCGCAGGATGCTGAGGACAGCATACCGCAAACGTTTCTGTACTAAAGGAGCCGAAAATAGAGAAAACTCAGCGCTTGTCCACAATCTGCCTGCAAAGAATAGAGCGAGAATAGTCACGAGTTTCCAATAACGTACACACCCGTGTATCACACGACGTTTTTTAATACATTTGTGGGAAATAGTAAAAAACTAATAAAAGATTTAAATATGTTTATTCCAAAATACTGTCAGAAAATGATTCGTTTTTGGAAAAATTTTTTGCATAGAAACTAGTCTACGGGGTCGTGCTCGTATACTGTCTATTGGATTTTAGAGAAATGTTCGGTAAAATTTAAAAATGATCAATCTCTTCCGATAAGAATATTCAAAGATGCGACATCTCTACGTAACCCTAGGTCAATGTTTATCTGTCAACCTGATAAATAGTTTCAACCACATCGTCGAGGCCTCCGTGGCGCAATTGGTTAGCGCGTTCGGCTGTTAACCGAAAGGTTGGTGGTTCAAGCCCACCCGGGGGCGTTAATTTCATATTTGCTATTTGATTTTATGCATTTTTTTTACTGAATTTAAAAAAGGTCTGGTGGTACAGTAAAATGTATAATTTTTGATATGTTTTTAAAGCAGTTCTTATATGATTCATTTTATAGTTATCACATAATAATTAAATTAATTATTTCAATTTTGTCATTTTATCGCTAGTAGCCCAGAAATATTACACGAAATCGATTTCAATATACCCGCCCCGAAGCAAGGCTTATTAATCGTGCATTCTTATCTTAACGTTTGTTATTTTTTTAAAGTAGTAGTTTACGATTATTTATTTATTTATTTACAAGTAGATACAATAACAGATAACAAGATAAAACTATCATCTAATAACAATTACAGCATATTTTTATGATCCTGAGATCCAATTAAAATTGTACACATCATTCACCAAATACAGTAAAAAATAATAAGTGGACACAACAGAAATTACATTATAACGAAATTTAAGTTAAACGTTAAATTATTTCACGTAAACTAGCAAGTTCTATAATACCCTCACTTCTGGGATTAATTAAACAAATTAACTTTGAAAACAAAATTTATGAAGGATGCCAGACTCGAACCGAGAACTCGCGTACCGTGCGAGCGCTCTTTCCACTGAGCCAACCGTTAGAGTGACGTATGAATTACCAGCATTAAGCATAGAGCATACCAAGGCAAGGAATCTCTTAACCCTGATTTTGCCCATGGGCGGCTTCGTCACCAATTCTTATCACGTGAGCCTCTTGCCCGTTTGATCTCTTATATTATTAAAAAAAATTGTGCGTGACTACCTACGACTTACACTCGCCGATTTGTATGACACTTTATGTTAGTGTGCGTGAATTTCTCAAAATAGAGGTTAGGTCTAAGCCCATTTTTTTTCGAACTTTTTACAGTTGACATAATATATCAGTGGTCGCCAAGGAGTGTTAGGTGGGGTCTGGGCACCGTGGAAAATTTTAACGAGATCGAGACAAAACAACTGATAAGAATTAAGAGCTACCTGTTTATTGTATAGTCTTAAACAAAATTATGAATTTTAAAACACAAGGACTAAAATCAATGTGAGAAGCTGCACCGACGGTATTGACTCTTGAGCCAGTTTTTTTATAGTTTAGTATTAATTTGCACTTGGAGATGGACTGGCCACATGTTGAGGGATGGCAGGGAGAAATGGAGCAGAATTGTCACAGATTGGTATCTAAGAGGTTGCACACGGAGTCAGAGGAGACCCCGAACAAGATGGAAGGATGAACTCAAACTCACAGCGGGCCCGAACTGGAGAAGAGTGACCCATGACAGACTCCAATGGAAAGAGCTAGAGGAGGCCTTTGCCAAGCGGCATACTGAGTTAAGAGACATCCTCTAATTCAGAATAAAAAGGGCTTAATAGATAATGGATTAATTTGCACCTAGTATACAATACATTTGAATATTTGGCGGTCCCAGGTTCGACCTATCGCGGTCCGCCTGTTGTCGACCCTTGGTCTATCTAGACGTATAAATTACCTAAGGACTATAGTTTACTCCTTATTAAAAATATATAAACTCATTTGCAAAAAAACGGGCGGTTTCAATTGGATCTGATTCCACAGAGAGATATACAATAGATAAGCACGTTAAAATAGTAAAATTAACGCCTATCTTTCGTCTTGGACTAAACGTATATGATAGGGTGAGTAGTTTTCTATAATTGTAATACCAAGTAATACCAGAGAAGTCAAAATTGCACTGGTGGCTAAATTAAAAGGTGTACGCAATTTTAAAGGTACCAATCGTATCGTCCCAGGAACTCCGTAATAGGGGTGTTCACAGTTTGGTTGGACGAAGAAAGTTTCTTAAAATATGTCGAAGAACGCCACACATGCAGATGGTGAGAAGTTTATGGAAAATGGTTATAAAGTTATTACGAAGGTATAAACTATTTGAACTTGATTTTTAAAAACAAACACATGAATACTATAAAACAAATCAAAATACATAAAAATACCCTTTAGATTTCAATAACAAAGAATCTTATAACGGTTAAAACAGCGAAATCATTTATGTAATATAAGGGACAATTTTGTAAAGAAATATTGAAGAATGTCGAAATATCTTTGGGCATTTCAAAATTTTCCAGTCTTTGGCCTCTGCAGTAGTGATGCCCGTAACAGATCCTTTATCGATATTTGATATATTTATCGTATAGTTACTGGTCGAGTAACTTTGTAATAGTATACGTGTTGAGACCACCTATGTTAGACGCAAAACCTGTTCAAATATAAATGAGTTAAGGGCTTCTTTTGGCGGTTCCTTTGGTCGATATGAAACGGGTAATTTCAAGATGAGTGCGTGTTTCGTGCTTGTATCGAGCTAGGGCAGCTTAGGGCAGAAGTTGTCGGTAAAATATTATTCGTTAATTAATAATAATATAATCTTTTATTTGACACACACATGAAACATAATATTGCTACAAAAATAAGAATAAAAACAAAAATTATAACTTAAATTAACGTAGAACATATTTTACAAAAATAAATAAATAACTTTCCCAAGATATTATATAACAGCTGTGTGGCGGTATGTGCCAAAACTAGTGACTACTGTGACAATTGGTCACAGCACTGATTTTCAGTAGTTTTATTGTTTTTGAGCAACCAGAGCTGGAAAATCTGACTCGTCATCATGCAACAATTATTTTTAAGAATCAGGCATGGTAAAGCGAACATAGAAGACCTAAATAGTGAATTGTATGTTTTAAGTTCACACGACTGACTATTACGTATTGGTCTCTATAGTAAAAAAATTAAAACTAAATGAAATTACATGAGACTTTTTAAAACTAAGTTTTTACCTACCTTCCTACCTAGTAAAATAAAACCTTCGTTCTTATCTGATTACCGATTATAATACCGTAGTATTATGCTAGTTTGCAATTATGATATTACTGGCTTTCTTTCTTTAAATTATTTCAGTTGTATTCCTAATTTCATTATGGCATCATTTTCTTTGTCGTCCTTTTCTCCTATCGAGTTGAAAAAACTTAAATGAAAAAAATTAGATGAAGCCACCAACCTGAGAGTTGAACAAAGCATACAAGATTTTATGACGATACGTCACTCGAACGGTTAGCTCAGTTGGTTAGGGAACCGGCACGGAACGCCGGAGGTCGTGGGTTCGAGTCCCGCATCGTTCATAAAATGTTGGTTTTCAAATTTTATTTGTGTATTAATCCTAGAAGTGAGGGTTATCCCTTTAAAAATATAACAAATTGCTTAAATGAACAATTTATGTTGAAAATTCTTACTCGAAACCTCATTTTTTATGTATATTGAATTGAAACAAGCCATGTATTCTTTTATAACATCAAAATACTTATATATTTTATTGACCATTTTTTTTAAAAACGTTAATAATGTCATAGGCATCATCTGGTGTAGGCCTCTTCAAACTAATTCCAATTATTTTGATGTGTAGTCCATCTAGTCTCTTCTTCCTTTTTTAAAATCACTCACCTAACCAGCACTTTACTCTTTTACTTCCACGTCCTCTCATTCGTCATTTTGTGACTCGTTTTGCCCATCTTTCTTCGGAATGTCGGGCTAAATGTCCTGCCCGTTTGCACATCAGACTCTGTGCGTGCTATAGTATCCATCACTTCTTGTGTGTCTAATTTTAAAACTATTCTGTTTAAACTATTAACTAACCGCTAAGGGGGCTTTTCTCCAATGTTATCTCCAATATGTTCCCTGGCAAAAACATATGTATTTTCAACATGATGTTTTTATTGCATATCCACGTACAGGCACCGTGCGACTGGCAGCGAAGTTGAATTCGTTCCTTTTCCTTTACTTTTTATTGAAAATATAGATTTTAATACAAACATATTAAAAATAAATTTATGACCTGGAAAATGTAATGGAGTTGTAAACAATTAGGTCATGTTGATTCTCTTGTATATTTCATCTGTGTGTCTTAGGTGCTGAACGATATTTGTTTTCTAACATATAAAATTCAATTGAATTTCGTTAATTAAAGAGTAAGTAAAATTTATTTGGTACGGTTCGAACTTTATGCTTAAAAATGTCTCTGTTATTCTCATTTTATCCTTCAGCTCAAATTTTGGTTTAGTGATATATTTGCAATTTTCTTTTTAATTGACAAATTAAAGTTATCGATAACGTACACAGATTATCGACGGTTCGGCCCATCACTGCGCCATTAGAACTGTAGGGCTGTCACTGCATCAATCATAATCAGCAATCGGATATCCTGACGCACAATAATGGAAAACTTCGCTTTCTTGTTATGCCGATCAATCAATGTTACCTATTTGGGAAACTTCTTCAAAATTGTATTTTTTCTTCGATTACACAGGTCTTTTGTGCGAATGTAAGAAAGATGTGGGTTCGCTGTATTTTGCTTATTGCTGACCTAATCTATAAAACTGACAGTTCTATATTTATGATACCATAGAAAATAAAGGTAACGAGCTTTTTTCACCTGTTATGTTAACTTCAGTCCATATTTAAGCACCGCTCCTGGCGTTGTTTTATAAGATATCCATGTCGGTCTTACGGTTCTACCACAGTTTGATTGTAGGAAGTAAGAAATATCCTGAAATGCTGTCTTCGAGGACCTGACTAAATCAGATATATTTTATTCAAGTCGTAACACAATTATTACACACTACAACGTTTAAAATCATTATAACGTTAAGTATCTAATTTTATTATGTATTATCATATAAAGTTATAATAAAATAATTAACATAAAGTAATAATGAAACAAAGAATCATATTCAGTTACAATATAAGTCAGTTCTAATCATCTGATGATGGTTATTGATATGTCCTGCTCGTCCCTTATTGCCAAAAAAAGTAGGAGTATGCTCTAAGCTTGATATCTCTTTAGATATCTGTTCGAGAATATTGTCGCCGAAATATTTTGTTATACAATTATTTATCTATTTTAAGCAAACTTTACAGCATTTCTATTCTATAGATTAATTCTATAAACTATATACATGTATTGCCTTTAACAAAGTTTGGCAGATTAAATTATAATTAAATAATAACGCTGGCAAATAAATCGTAAGTAATTAAATAAAATAAAGAAGAAGAAGTCCTGAATAATGTGTGCTATGTGTGTGTATGTGTATAGTGTGTATGAATATGTGAGAGTGTTATGAGTTGTGAGTAGTGTGTAGTGTTCAGTCTAATGGGCATCGTACATGGGACACACTAAATGTAATGCACTTCTAGCTAATCGGAACTATTTGAATTTCGAATGTAATATTTTTTCAAGCATTGCAACCTTCTTATTAATAAAAAAACAATTGGTGGGAAATCATTTGTCAATTTGTTTTTATCACACATCAAAGTTCTACGTACGCAACGAAAATGGAATTAAGTCGAAAAGATTTTAGAGCAATGATTTTTTATGATTTCAAAAGTTCTCTCTCTCCGCAAGACTGTGCCGCTCGTCGTCAAAATTATTTTTGGAGAGAAGCACCTTGCTTGAGCACGGTGAGGCGATGTTTTGCTGAATTTGAGAGAGTTCGGGTTTCTATACATGACGAATTTCGTGAAAACTTCAACTGCCGTCAATGAAAATAATGTGGCTACTGATAAGCAGCTAATAGAGGAAAGCCCGCGGATAACCTATGGGACAATTTGAGGAGTATACTACTGCTATAAAGCTAATTCAAAAAATTTAACACGAAGAATTGAAAGTTTGGAAACTTTGTTCTTGTTGGATCCCTCTACTACTATACTCGAGCAGAAGCGGGCTCACGTGGAATGGTGCTAATAAAGCACTAATGATGCACGATTGCTAATGAAGTACGACCACGGACATTCTACTGCTGTTAGCGAAATTGTTACAGGAGACGAAACGTGGATTTATTATTTTGAAACCGAAAAAAAACAGCAATCATGTGAATGGGTGTTTGAAAATGAGAACAGGCCAACAAAAGTGAGGCTGGCAGGAAACGTTGGTTGATCGCATTTTTTTTTCTCAGCTTTTCCCATCTGCACAATTCCACTTGACGATCAAAAGAGTGTTAATGCCGAGTGGTATTCTACCATTTCTTTACCCAGAGTGTTAAAAAATAATTCACATACATAATGAAAACGCTTCTTCACACATGGCCAACAAAACTAAATCGTGTTTAGCTTCCGAAAAAGAACAACTCGTCACCCATCCTTCACACAACCCCGAACTAGCACCCTGTGATTTCTGTATTTTAAATTTTTTTTAAAATGTAAAGCAGAGTATTTTGAAAAGCAATAAACATAATATTTTGGTTATAACATGTTTTGTTTATAACATATTTTTAAGTTACGCAAAACTTTTAGTGTGACCTACGTATAAGAGGGGGTTCAAAGTCCCTAAGTCATATCGGTTCAGGAAAACAGCAGCCGGTAATTGATCCCACAAAGTGGCTGTGCGAGGTAAGGAATTTCTTGCAAAACGAGCGGTTGTCGAATGCGAATCAAATTGACCTTTCTATATTTTTAACGTAGTCTAGTTTTCCATGTATATGTGAGCTGGAAATCCGAAGGTAGTGTGCTATAACCAGTTCAGCGGTATAGAAGTTCAATAAGATCTGGAAGGACAGAAGGATCACCAAAACCACTAAGGTTCGACTTATGAGGTGCCTTATATGTCCAATCTTCCTTTACGAGCCTGAAACCTGGTCCCCTAGACCGCTGCAAAATTGATGCCTTAGAGAGGTGGTGTTGGAGGTGACTCTTGAAGATCCCTTGGATGGAAAGCCGTCCAACAATTCCTTCTTGAAAGAACTGAAGATGAAAGAAAGGCTATCATCGACTGTGTAATTACGAATTCTGAAGTTATATTCGAAACGGCCGTAAGTAAATAGTTTTTAGTAGAAATTCCCTGCTATTTTGCTTCTTTTGGCCACAAATTCCAAAAGAAATAGTTGCATAAAAACTAATATCTTGTTTTATATAAAAACAATAGCTTGTGGCGCACAACAACCAATAAGGTGTTTTTCATTATATTACCGTACATTGTTTTAAACGTTAACTCTCGAACAGAAGGTTTACGATCGTAAAATATATTATTAACTCCAGATAACAGTGCCTTTGTTGCGAGGGTGACTATGATTTTGGTTATTTGCGGATTCTTTTTATTACAATATCTAGTAATGTTAATAGCATAAAGTTTTTCATATTTTTTTTATTGTCATGAATGTTCATGATGAATATTATAAAAGTTTTATAACATGGTTTAAAACATCACATGTGATTGCACCAGGGAATTTTAAGTGGACTGCATTTTAAAAGGGAAAAGTAGGTGCGCACCTCCAAGTTCCTGCGTTGCTCTACCTTCACCTGAGTGAGCTGGTGTAGCACATTAGATATCCGTGGAACGATTTACGATCTTAAGGCGGCAAATCAACAAAAATACGAGGATTCCCTGGATTTATGTTTAAAAGTTCCGGTGCTCAACCTTCACGTGCGGCTACTTGACAGAACGTGTTCTTCTACCGGCTAGTTTGCCAGGAAAAAGGTGTTAGGGAAAAGCCATCACCAACATGTATAGAAAGTATGGACCATATAAACGTAAACAAAAGGTCGAAGAACTGACATAGTGTTAAATAAGTCACCGCACAGGTTACATATGTCTATATCGTCGAGTAAGTAGTGATTGAGCATTGATTGGAACAGCGGACACCCAAAAAAGCATAAATATAGTAGATTGAAATACATCTACATTAGAAAATCTTTCATAACCTGCAAAAATACCAATCAAAATATTATATTTAATCCATAAGTCCTTTAACTAAATTACTCTTTTTTTTCCAGGACGACTTTTGCCTATAGCCCTAGTCTAGTCATAAATTCGGTTACAAATAAATATGAATTTATTTTGATAACCAATTTTAATGTTATTAAAACTAATATAGATTTATTAATTGAAGTCTCAGCAATAAAAAAGAAATAATTATATTCAAAGGAATTACAAAAAAAATATATTATTAGGCTACTAAAGGCCTTTAATTTGTCTTGCCATGAATCTAAGTATTTACGCACAATGGATGGATTTCCACGAAAAATCAAATCATTGCTTGTTCTCCAGAATTCTTAAGCAACTCGGTGTTGGATTGTCGTTTCGAGCAAGCCATGTTTTTTTATAACTAGCTATAATTTTTAATCATAGGTGCTTAGAACTGGATTTGTTTTTGATTTGGAGATGGCCAAACTTGGCTAGTTCATACCTTGTGACAAGTGTATTTTAGTATTGCTGGAGAGAGTTTCAGGTACTAATTAATGATACGCGAAATACTCCTTTTGATTTTCTCGTGATAATTTTTTTTATACTATTTCAATTAATTCTTTAGTAGCACTACTATTACCAGCCTTTTTAGTTGTTCAAAAGTTCGACACAGGATGTTTTGGTATATCTATCGATAGTATGGTACGTACGACTGCTTAGGGTTTAAATACAAATAGTTTCATTCTAAATAGAATTTAAAATAATTTATTGAACGTCAACACATTCCAAAGTTAATTCTTTAGACCTGAGAAGAACAGGTGCAAAAACAAACAAAAACAAATTTATTATAAAACAGACTGAGAGTTGTCGCACCATACCCAATCCCACCTTTACAATATAAAAGTTATTCAACAAATTTATTGCATTTCGTACCACATTTTTTCTTCCTATATTTTTTGAGATCATATTATGAAAGAATAATATACATTGTCCAATAACTACTTAACACTTACTAACTCGATTTAACCCAGAAGTAGGTACCTATACGAAGTTTAATGTGTTTGTTTCTGGTATTAACATTATAATTATCACAGCTAGAACGAAAGTAGAAAATTGCTCATTGCTTAAAAATATGAACTTTATCAACATTATCAACATTATATTGTGAGGCAACAGTTAAGAAGTGTATATTTTTGAATTTTCCTCTTAATAATTCTTTAGGGCCTAGATTATAAATAGTTCAAATAATCCTTTTCTGCCGCACAAAGAGGGTATTAATATCGGCTGCATTGCTATTTACTATTAAAATTAAAACTTACTACAAAAGTTAGTCGTGCCGTATCTATGTCATTTAATTGTCTAATCTTCTTAACCGCGTGTTATGCAGTATAAAGTCTGGAAGCCATACATACATACATACATACATAAAATCACGCCTCTTTCCCGTAGGGGTAGGCAGAGACCACTTCTGTCCACTTGCTACGATCCTTCCATACTTCTTTCGCTTCGTCCACTTTCATTATTCCTTTCATACATGCTCTCCGGTTTAGGGTACTCTTGACCTGGCCTTTTTTCAAGACGTCCCTGATTTGATCTTGAAACGTCCGCCTAGGTCTACCCCTTCCAACACTTTCATTCACACTGGCCTTATACACTTTCTTCGTCAATCGTTCTTCATTCATTCTCTCGACATGTCCAAACCATCTCAGCATACCTTTCTCAATTTTTGTCACAGTATCTTCTTTCAGACCACAACGTTTTCTTATCTCACTATTTCTTATCCTGTCACTCAGTGTAACTCCTATCATACTTCTCAACGCTCTCATCTCAACTGCATTTATTCTGCATTCATGTTTCTTCTGCCATACCCAACTTTCACTTCCGTACATGAGTGTAGGAACCAACACCCCCTCATGCACAGCCAAGCGAGCCTTATTAGACACCTTCTGACTGTTCATAAAGGAGTGCAAAGCTCCATTCACCATGTTTCCTGCATTCACTCTTCTTTCAATATCACTCTCATACTTTCCATCTCTTGTAAATTTAGAACCCAGATACACAAACTCATTCACCTGGTCAGTTTTTTCATCTCCAATCACGATATTGCAGTCTGTCACTACCTCATCTCTTTCAAGCACCATCACTTTCGTCTTCTTTACATTCATCTTCATTCCCTTTCTACCAAAAGCTCCATTCATAGCAGTTACCATCTCTTGCAACTCCTCGGCTGAAGATGCAAGTAATACTTGGTCATCAGCATAGAGAAAACATTTGACGAGTAACTCATTCATTCTCAAACCACTGTCATTCTCTTTTAAACCTGTCAAGCAATTGTTCATGAACAGATTAAACAGCCACGGTGACGCTACACATCCCTGCCTAACACCTTTTTCGATATTAAACCATTCAGTGTATGCCCCGTTTATCCTTACACAAGCACTAGAATCTCTATAAAGAGATTGCAATGCTCGTATGAGGACACTGCTCACACCGCTCGTGGATAATGCTGACCACAATTCATTCCTCGCCGCTCTATCATAGGCCTTTTCTAGATCCACGAACGCGCAATAGACCTTTTTTTTTTCAGCCAAAAACTTTTCGGCTATGCACCGCAAGGAAAAGACCTGATCCGTACATCCCATTCCCTTTCTAAATCCCGCTTGTGCATCCCATACTTTTTCGTCTATTCGTCATTCACAACTCTTTCAATCAACACTTTTGCATACAATTTACCGACGACGCTGAGAAGGCTTATACCGCGGTAATTTCTGCAGTCTTGTCGTGACCCATTTCCCTTATACAATGGCACGATTACAGCTTTGCACCAGTCTTCTGGTACTTGCCCATTTCGCCAGCACAAATTGAAGAGGCGGTACAGCTGGCTAGCCACTATGCCCTGACCAGCCCTCAGCATCTCGACGGTAATCCTGTCATACCCTGCAGCTTTACCTAATCTCATACTTTTCAATGCTTTCACTATTTCATCCATGCTTATCTCACTTTCATCAACATTTATATTAGTTTCAATAGAAGCTGCCGGATGTTGTTCATGCACTTCCTCTCTTTCAAACAAACTTTCAAAGTCTGAAAGCCAATCCTTCAAAAAAATACTTCAATACTTACGTCTAGCCTTAAAGGATTATTCCTAATTCGCGAGTGTAACACTTATCTTAAAAAATAATGTCACGTTTAAATATGAGCATCAATTAAAAAATAACCTAAATAGGGTACTATTAAATTATTAATTACTATCCAATCAAATACACCTAATCTTACATGAACATTATTTAAGACCCTAATCTAATAATTATTATTTATTATAATCATAACATATAGCCCATATTGCAGTCAGTCATAGTGCAACAAAACGGGTCGACCCAATAATATACCTACCGACATAAATGACCGACAGCTCCATAACCACTTCGTGTAAGGAAGTAGCTGTAATTTTATTTTCTTTAACTACCCATTCCATTATTGTGATATAATATTTACCTTGAAAAAGTATCTTACTTGGAGGTAACAATCAAAGTTTATGCTTAGATGAATCTATAAAAATAAGTCCGTAAGTAATATAGTTGTATGTATTATTCTTCTACTTCTCTGATTTTGACTTCAATCGCTAATAATATTTTATCCTACCTTTAACCAAAATGATGGTCACTACTACAAATTGGCCACAGTGTAAAGTTGGAAACAACATATTTTCACAAACAGCCAATACGGTAATAGTAAAGTGATCGTTTGTGTTGTCCAATGCATGTGCGTCACGCAATTTACTAAGCGCTGCGCAACACCGCCGGAAAACACGCAGGCGACATTCCATAATATAGTTTATTATGCTGCTGTTTTTGTCTTACTTGGTGAAACGATAATGTCTTATGAATGAATAGAAAAATAATTGCTGGTTGTAACTAATTTCGAATTTTACTAAATTTATGATAATTACTTTAATTAAATAAATCTTAAGAAAATGACAATCTAAGACATTTAATTTTTAGTAATTCACTTCAACAATTCATCAACGATCACCTGTAGTTTGTTCATGCAGATTCTGAGCAAAATTATGGCTTGTTTTAAGCACCCTGTCATAATAACCTGGATATACAGCCGAAATTTTGTGCGCACCACACTGAAGCCCAATACTTCGTTTTATATCATGATTTACTTTGAACGGATGGACTGTGATTAAAAATTAACGTTTGCGATCCTTATCTAGTCTTTCGGACCTCATACACAAAACAATGAGTTTTTGCCACTTATTCTTATTAAAGCTCAACATTTTCCGAAGTGATGGTAGATATAACAGAAAAGAAAACTTTTGACATTCAAAAGTGTCATTTCCGTTAACCTATATCAATAAAGTGATTTTGATTTGATTTGATTGTATCTTAGCTAAGCTCATCATCATACATCTTCGTTCTTGCAAATAGTCTACATTAATCGACACATAGAGGGTATCTTTCTGTATTTTGTAAGAAAAAACATCTAGTTTCATTTCATTACGCAAAATTGTGTGATCGCAAAGAATATGAAAGACGTTCCAAATATGGCGTCAGCAAGAAAAGTCGCGTTTAATCCGCTAGTGTGACCGAAGCTTAAATGTACTTCTCGCAGTCGGTTATAAAACTCAAGACATGAGATATTAATATTATATCGTAATAAATATCAAATATTGTTAAATACAGCTCTTAAAATATTTCGGCTTAACGAGATTATTAAGTTTAAGTTTCTTGTTAAGCTCGAAACTATTAGCGCTATAAAGTGGATATTAATAGGAGTACTAAATATAGAAACAGGATAGAAACATTGTAAGAAGAAGAACTTAATGTTCTTCTTCTATCTATACGAGTAGAGCGAACTCAGACTTTACTTACGTAAAACTTAGCTGAGTGTCATCATCATCATCATCAGCCGGAAGACGTCCACTGCTGGACAAAGGCCTCCCTCAAAGATTTCCACAACGATCGGTCCTGCTGTGCCCTCATCCAACGTATTCTGGCGATCTTAAGCAGATCGTCGGTCCATCTTGCGGGGGGCCTACCAAAATTGCGTCTTCCGGTACGTGGTCGCCATTCGAGGACTTTACTGCCCCAACGGCCATCTGTCCATCCGTCGAGCTATGTGCCTTGCCAACTGCCACTTTAGTTTCGCAACCATTTGGACTATATCGGTTCTTACTAGAACTTTGATTCTCCTACGTATCTCCTCAGTTCTGATTCGATCTCGCAGGGAAACTCCGAGCATAGCCCTCTCCATTGCTCTTTGAGTGACCATGAGCTTTCTCATAAGGCCCATAGTTAGCGACCATTAGCTGAGTGTAATTTTAAGTTATTTAACAGCTGAAATTAGCTGAGCATTTCCGTGCATTTTGACATGACGCCTGTTGTACAGCGTAGGAAACTTTCACACCTTGTCTATTTACACAAACTAATTCATGGCCACATAGACAGTCCACTATTAAGTAAAATTAAATTTGCTGTCCCAAGGCATTGCAGCCGTATTATTAATAGGAAAATTTTCAGTCTACCCTCAACACACACAAATTATGGTCAACATTCTAGTTTATATCGCATTTGTTCTCTGTATAATGAAGTCTGTCACAAGGTAGACATATTCGACCCGTCAGTCCCTAGGTTCAGAAGACTTCTGCTAGAAAAAGCGGATTATTGGCTTGGGGACTGTGGGGTTGAATTGTGTTTATCTATAGCTTAAGTTATTGTTTTTAGTTTTATATAAAATCTAGAACACATTTAAAAGCATGCTGTGTTCACTTCCAGAAGGAGGCACTCGCCCCTACATGTTAACGTATTTTTCTGTTATATACAATACTTAGAGTGTAACCCGTTTAGTGAACCATTAAAAAAAAAGAGTCTTATCTAAGACAGCCCAATACAAAAGTCAAGTTCGCGTTTTATCACACTCGGCTAAGTTTCACGTAAGTAAAATCTGAGTACGCTCTATAAATCTTAGCCTAATTCTGGTGCACTTTCCTTGAAAGATTAAGTATGTGAAGCGAAACTAATAGATAAAAGAAATATCAATTCATTGTTTGTATTAGGATAAAATGCCGGCAGCGCTCCTGTGGTTCCTCTGGTATATTAAGAGAATGTGGGCGGCGGAGATCACTTAACATCAGGTTATACGTATGCTTGTTTGCCCTTTTCTTCCATGAAAAAAAACCCCTACTAATGTTATAAATGTGAATGTATGTTGGTTTTTTATGCTTTCACGCCTATTCCAGACCCGATTTTTATGAAATTTAGTACAGAGATAGACTAGAGCTTGGAAAAGGACATAGGCTTTTTGTTGCGAAAAAATAAATGGAGGGGTTGAGATAGGGGATGGAAGTTTGTATGGAAGTTCGTCATTATCGAAGATGACACCATAAAACTTTGTATTTATACATGGGGATGAAATAGGAGGTTTAGGTTCACAAGGTAATACTATTAAAGAGACTGTCCATATTGACAAGGGATATCCTGTATCGTAGAAGAGCGCTGCCGTGTTGAAAAGAGCACAATATATAAATCTAAAGGACCGGTATCGTTTCTGTAATTCCTGGAAAGTTCCAAGAGAGTTTATGTGGTGCTGATGCACTACCACTGGGTGACCCTTAGGTTTCTTAGTTCACACATTGGATAAAACATGCTAAGTATACTAAATTGTTTCAAATACCGAAGGAGACGAATACCCTTTCATACATTATTGGGCTAAGATGTAAAAGAATGATATTAGTGTCAATTAATAGCTTTTAAATTAACAAAGCATCACTGAAAATTTGAGGAATTTTGGCAATCTGAAAGCAGAGTTAAAGGAGGTTTTGTAAAACTGAGGTTATGCAATATATGGGCAACAACCGTATATACTAAACAGCTGATTAGATAGCAAGGGTCGTGGAAGTTTAGCAATGTATAATAGAATAGAATAGAAACACTTTATTAGCAATAAAAAAACACTCACATAAAAACACAATAATTTACAATATTAATTAAAATCTTAAAATACTAAATTAAATAAAGTAACAAATATTATAAAAAATTTAAAATAAATAAATAAAAATAACAGTGTAAGCGTGATTCCCTGCTAAAAGGAGCTGTCTCAGTATATTATCGTGTCAGTGCAGAAGACACCAACACAACACTGGTTTTCAGCAACCCCTCGCGACATGTGAAATAGAAAGTTCTTTTAGTCTTCCCATTGCAAATTAATTTGCGTAGGTATCAAAGTAAGTAGTGTAATAAAATAAATAAATAATTGTAATAATAATAAATATTAAATCATCTAATCTAATCATATAATCTGTTAGTAACTGTATATAATATAATAAAGGTGTCAGAAGTCCGTAGAAAGAAAGCTGTGGTCGAGGAAAATATCAATAAAACAACGGGAAACCCTTAAATAACAAACCGCGTACGCACAAATGAAACTACGAAACGAGAGATTGACAATTAACATTATAGACCAGTCAAAAAGTAATCTGTGGCTCACTGTTAGCACAGATTAAAAATACAGAACGAGATTCAGAATCGACATTTTCTTCGATCGATTTCTTTACAATGTCTATTAAGTTGATATTTAATTTTTTTAAGCTAAAGTCTTTATGTTAATTGTAGTGTATATTTTATTAAGGTACTTTTATTTAATCAATCAATCTGGTGCAAGTGGTTGTGGGTTCAATTGTTCAAGCTCATTCTCATTAATCGATTATATTAATCGATATTCCATTTTATTCATGATGCATATTATGATAGTGAAAACTTAATTTTAAGATTGTCGTGTTCTAGATTGTGAATTAGGCTGATTTTCTATGTTTTGAAATAGGAAAATATTACGATTTTTTTTTAAAACCATCAACTTATTACATTTTGACCCAGAAACCCCCTCTCCGTTTAAAGTCGAAATATGCTCGAAGGCTCTATGCCGTATTTCATAAACATATAACAATGATTATTCTAACTAAGGTCTAATTTATTTGTCAAAATATAAATTAAAATCTGAATTGAGAAAAATGCACAGAATAACATAAAAATATACACACACACAGACACATACAACACAACACATCGTTTTGACCTTACATTGAAAATTTTAATTGTGTTTCCACTTTTGACCATATAATTAACTATGTTTTTATATTTATTTCAACTGTATCGCTGTAAGATTAACAAATAAATAAGTTAATTGCAGCATTAGAACTTAGAAGCATATTATCCCAAAATGATACTTATTTCTTACTAATTACATAACATGATTTATACATAAATAAATCGCTTAATACAATTTAATGAGCTATAAATATTGTTGACGCTTTTGGCAAGGAAATTCTTTTGGAGTGCCGGCGAATAGGAACTTAACAAAGATATAAACAACAAGAAGAGACTAGTAATCTTATCAAGATCTTTTAAATTGCGGAAATCCATAAAATTTTAAGGGTCATGAAAAAGATTATTATTGGGTCTTAATATTTTTTTTTAATAATTTGAATAGGCAATCCAGTTAATTTCTTCAGCGTATAAAATATACTTCATCATCAAATATATTATTTTATGTATATACAAATAATATATTTGATGCGTGCTATTCTATCTATCCGGGTGCGTGGCGTTATTCAATATTCAGATCTTTAATGTCAAAGTCAAAGATACTTTCTTTATCTGAATTTAAAAATGACACTGATTATAAAAGTAATAAGTAGTAGTAAAACTTACCCGTAAGGGCAAGCATAAAGTCTAGGTTGAAAGTACTGGGGCTGCTTAAAACTTTTGCACAAGGAACTTTTTTTTAAAACGCATTGATACGTGGCAGATAGCGCTTGCTTAGTGAGAAAAAAAGGGAACTATAAAATTAATTATAACTGCCGATGTTCTTTCTAGAAAACTATATCTGTAAAGCAAAGAAATTATTGTGAAGGCAATTTAGCAGTCGACATTTATGTCCTCGGCTCAACGCTCGTAATTAAAAGAAAGGTTTGAGAAACTAATGATTCATGCGAAACTAAGACCTATTATAAACGCAGAAGGGTCGAAGTCGTCTGCTGGTATAATTGCCTGAAAAGGCAACAAATTGCATAACAATGAAGGACCGAACAATTGGGAAGCAAATCTTTGCTTTGTGGTGATTTCAAGACTGTTTTTATGAATGGTGATTAGATGTAATGGTGAGAATTACAGGTGCTAAGTTTAACTAGAGTTTTGCTACTGAGTACAATGATTTAAATATAGGCTTATAATGTACCAGCATATAGACAAACGTGCGAGAGAGAAGAAGTACATCTATAACGGAGATACAGCAAAAAGGGAAGCGAATCTAATGTGAGTGTAACCGATTTTTATTTTACCAATGAGAGGCTCCTTTGCACAGGATGCAGGCTAGATTATTATTGGTACCACAACGGCGCCTATTCCTGCTGTGAAGCAGTAATGTGTAAGCATTACTGTATTTCGGTCTGAAGGGCCTCGTAGCTAGTAAAATTACTGGGCAAATGAGACTTAACATCTTATGTCTCAAGGTGACGAGCGCATTTGTTTGTGCGCACTCAGAATTTTTGTGATTTTTCAATAATCCTAAGCGGCATTGCATTGTAAAAAGCAGGGCGTATCAATTACCATCAGCTGAACGTCCTGCTCGTCTCGTCTTGTCTCTTATTTTCATTATAAAAAAAATTTGATTGACGAGTCGTAAATAACCACGATTGGCATCAGTTAAGTCATTGAGTGTGTTTGTCGCATCACTTTACTATATGTATTGTAAATAAAATAAATTGTAACACGATGAAGCTGTAAATGTTGATTTGAAAGCGCAAAAAAAGAATGCTGGGAGAGTTTCTTGCGCCGCTTCTTCTCTCTCAGAGCGCCATTTGTTTCCGAAGCGGTAGTAGTATATTAGAAATGACATCAAAAATTAATTCTAAAGGAATCATTTTGAGAAAATAAATGCCTTTTATGCCTTTTGAAAGAGACGCAATGTCTTTCTTGCCACTTCTTCTCAATAAGCTCAACCTTTTCCGATTTTTTTTTATTTTCATAAAAATTTATATTGACTACTTAAAAGTATAACTATTAACATTCATAAGTGTCATTCTATTTGATCTTATGGAATAAAGTGATATGATATTTCTACATAAATTGTTCGTTAAAAAATTGTTATGATTGATCGCCACTCCAGCAGACGATAACACAGCGAAGCGTGACAGTTTAACGTCATTTAATACCCACAGCATAAAGTTTTAACCTTAAACCATTTATACGTATAGATAGACTGTAGCAGCTGTAAAAAAAATTGAGATTGACAGTTAGCGTCTATTTTGAGCAATGCACGCACACTTATACAAAGTGACATACAAATCGCAAGTTTAAGACGAAGCTTGTAACGCACACTAAAGCAATAATTCTGGCCTGTTTTGATCGGTTGTCTAGCAGCAAGAGCTTTTTTTTATGATAATAAGGGACGAGACGAGCAGGACGTTCAGCTGATGATAATTGATACGCCATGCCCATTACAATGCAGTGCCGCTCAGGATTCTCAAAAAACCCAAAAATTCTGAGTGGCACTACAATCCCGCTCGTCACCTTGAGACATAAGATGTTAAGTCTCAATTGCCCAGTAATTTCACTAGCTACGGCGCCCTTCAGACCGAAACACAGTAATGCTTACACATTACTGCTTCACGGCAGAAATAGGTGCCGTTGTGGTTCCCATAATCAAGCCGGCTTCCTTTGCAAAGGAGCCTCCCACTGGTATCTCTATCTAGACGTATAAATTTTCTAAGGTTTTAACATCAAAAGTTAAGTTGCTTGAAATAACACACTTTATTCAACTCGGGTAAAGTCGCGAGTCGTCGTATTTGATTCACGCGAGTGTTACACATTTAAATAAAACACTTTTTAAAGGATCCAAACACGTGTAATTGTAACTGTGTTCTTTAGTTCTGTTTACATTAGATTTTGCGTGAAATTTACATTTTTATTATTACTTTAGTTAACCTGACGTTTCAAGTTCTTTCAAGATCTCGTTTCCAAGGGGACTACATACATAATCTTAATAATATATATAAATTACGTGACACGTTGTTTGTCCGCGATGGACTCCTAAACTAATGAACGGATTTTAATGGGGATTACTTCACGGAGTGCAGTCTGGTCCAACTTGAGAGATAGGATAGTTTTTATCTAGATTTGGAACCTTGTATTTAATTTGTTACACCTACATGTACGAGTATGACAAATACACACACACACACACACTCTTACATACAGTATCTTACAGTTGTTTTTAACATTCACGTAAAATCTAATGTTAAAACAATTACAATTACACGTGTTTTAATCCTTTAAAAAGTATTTAATTTAGTAGTCATAGTATTAATAGTATATCTAGGTGGTAAGCATTTTAAAAAAAATAAATAAACATTACCTCTTTTATTTGAGTCTTCCCAACAATTAAGACAACACCTTTCTCGAAAACCTACCACGAAACTCATTGTTAATAATTCACCTTCAAATAAATTTTTGTTTAACCCTTAAGCAATTCGCTGTTTTGTTAACAGGCTCAAAATTTCTTTTACGCCTCCAATAAAACTTTCCCCGCATAACGGGTTGTTGTTTATTGCGATACTTAACAATTAGTTTTATCGTAAGTCCTATAACGGAGTTGTAACTGTCTTTGGCAAAACACATTATATACAAAACTATTCTTTTATGAGCAATGCAGTTGTTAATATGATAAACAATACGTCATATACGAAACAAATGAAAAGGGTTTCGGAAACAATCCAGAATATCTAAAACATAGAGTGGAGTGGGAGGTAAACACCAGTGGGAGGCTCCTTAGCACAGCATGCCGGCTAGATTATGGGTACCTCAACGGCGCCTATTTCTGCCGTAAGGCAATGTATAAACATTACTGTGTTTTGGTTGAAATTACTGTAAATTAATTTAAGTAAATTTTTGGGGTTTTTCAAGAATCCTGAGCGGCTCTGCATTTTAATGGGCAGGGCGTATCAATTACCATCAGCTGAACGTCCTGCTCGTCTCGTCCCTTATTTTCATTAAAAAAAAATTGATTGACGAGTCGTAAATAACTTCGATTGGCATCAGTTCATTCAGGCAAAAAAAGAATGCTGGGAGAGTTTTTTGCACCGCTTCTTCTCTCTCAGACCACCATCATGATCAGCCGGACGACCACCACTGCTGGACAAAGGACTCTTCCAAAGATTTTCATGACCATCGGTCCTACGCTGCTCTCATTCAACGTATTCCGGCGATCTTGACCAGATCGTCGGTCTATCTTGTGGTGAGCCTACCAACACTACGTCTTCAAGTACGTGATCGCCATTCGAGGACTTTACTGCCCCAACGGCCATCTGTCCGTCGAACTATGTGCCCTGGCCACTGCCACTTGCAAAGACAAATATTTTAAGATATAAGACGATAAGTCTCATTAGCCCACTGATTTCACAATGCGACGCCCTAAAAACCAAAACACATTAATTAGATCTAAATACAAAAGTAATAAAAAATAAAAATCAGTGAAGAAATACATAAGACAATTAGATTATGAAAAAAACTGCAAACATTTCGATACCTTGTATTTAATTTGTTACACCTACATGTACGAGTATGACAAATACACACACACACACTCTTACATACAGTATCTTACAGTTGTTTTTATTTTATTTTTAATTTCTTTTAAATTTAGTATAAAATGAATTTGTAGTTATATTCTGATACTGATAACTTTAGAGTATCTTCACAATTTGCCAAAGAAATGCAAAATGATGACTGCCAAGTTATACGGTTTATTGTTAACCATAGCTTTCTCTACACATAATATAAGCTTGTGGAATATTAAGGCTGAGTTGCATCATATTAGCTGTTATAGTAAACGTTTACGCCAAAGGAGATTGAAACGCTTCCATACATTCCTGGGCCATTAAAACATTTAAATGTTTTAATATCCAATTTAATAATCCATATATGAAAATTTTGCAAGATTTGTCAATCTAGGAGCTGAGTAATCCAAGATATAAAAATGAGGTTATGCCTTAAACTATATGTTGACAGCTCATCTATGGTAAGTTTATTAAATGCCTAACTGCTAAGGATTTATCACATACTTATATTAGAAGGGTACCAACCTTGTTTTTTTAGATAAAAATACCTACCTATCTACGTATACCTATCTACTACTGTAACGACATTTTTTGCATTATAATATAAGACAATTGGTAATTAGTTATAATATAGTATACCCTTTTTTTTATGGAATAGGAGGACAAACGAGCGTACGGGTCACCTGTTGTTAAGTAATCACCGCCGCCCATACTCTCTTGCAACACCAGAGGAATCACAGGAGCGTTGCCGGCCTTGAAGGAAGGTGTATGCGCTTTTATTGAAGGTACCCATGTCGTATCGTCCCGGAAACACCGCACAAGGAAGTTCATTCCACAGCTTTGTAGTACGTGGAAGAAAGCTCCTTGTAAACCGCACTATGGAGGACCGCCACACATCCAGATGGTGAGGATGATATCCTAACTTGCGGCGTGTCGTGCGAAGGTGGAATTAAGAGATTGTATTATTTGCTCATATGATATAAACTCATTAGCTCATGCATGAATTGTAAAACAGACTGCTAGCAGCTAGAGACAACTTTCCTTGGAATTCAATAGTTAACAAGACGGTAACTCAACGAATACAACAACTAACAAGAAACGAAGTGACAAGGACGAAAAAATAAAATGATCTGTTAGACTGTCATTGTCCAAGTGAAGTTAGCGTTGAGGAACAAGGATTTCACTAGTATCGATTTTTTATGTAAATCGATTTATTGATAATAAAATAATTGCTCAGTTCTGTTTTTTCCTGAGAAAATATTAAATTTTTTTATAATAATATGGTCATTCGATCATAATCTGTGCACCTAACTAATATTATTGAAATAAAACAATCCAGTTGTTAGTTAATTTTAGTTAATGTTATTTTAATCGATTATATATTCATTCGATTACATTTTAATCGATTTTCTTTATTTTAATGTCTTTTCGGTTTGTAGATTGCAAAATGAGCTAGTTTTTTGTATTATACATCAGAAAAATATACCCTTTTTTTTAAAGTATATTTCAACTTGTTAACTATTAGGCCCAAAAGTCCCATTCTCCTTTAACGTAAAAAGTAACGCTGACTTCAACACAGACTGCGGAATGTGTTGCATCATTATATACCTTAGCAAAGTTAAAGTTAAAAAACTGAAATATCAAGTCAATATCGAATATAAAAGATACAAATAAATCTTTTGATAGGTCGCTATTAAGCTACTTAACATTAACAACTGCTTTAACCGGCGAATATTGGACGGTTACGGTTAACAGTTAAAGTTATGGCGCCATCTAAAATTATTGTAAAATGGTTCAACACATTTTTTGCTTAACCGGAACTTTAACATAGTTATTATTGCTAAAGTTAGTTGGTGCAACCCAGCCTAAGATATCTAGTATTATTAAAATAAATAATTGTATTTTAATATTATTTATGTCTTTGCAACTCACAAACCCGATACCTACCCGAATATAAGCATATCAGTTAGTTAAGCATAATTTTAGACTTATATCAATGAGTACGTATCTAAGTGATAAAGTTAATAAATAACAAATATTCACTTTTCATTAAAAAGCAACTTTTATTTATATAATGTACTAGCTGACCCGACAGACGTTGTTCTGTTTATAATGAAAAAAAAAACTCTTGCGGGTGGAATTTCGTAAAATCCATTCTTAGCTGACCTCCGCTCGGTGTAAAGAATATTCCTACCAAATTTCAAGTCTCTACGCCTTATGGTTCCAGAGATATTGTGATGAGTCAATACATATGTGGAAATCTTAATATATATGATGTTTTAATTGTAAGTTTGACATTACTATAACTATAACATTATGCAGCTTTGCAGTACGGCGGTAATCGTATGAAAGTAAGGGGCTATTCGAAAATGTTTAATGACAGTATGAATAAAGATGACTTTATCTTGACTTTAATTTCGAATTGTAAGCACACCTCTAGTATAATCCTTTTCTCGACATAAAAATTAATTTAAAAGATAATGATAGAAATGATATAAAACATATCATAATACCCGTGTCCTGATAAAGTGGTACAATATTTAGGTAAGCCATGTTATAAATTTGATTTACAATATAGACTATAAATATTATAGACGGATCATTGATAATGCTGCATGCGTCATAATCCGATACGTTTGAATTAAGCAACTGGACCTACACCAACTTGTGGCCGTATGATTCTCAAATTGAAAAATGATTTAAGCAAAAGTGAAATCCCTTAAAATTTAATAAGTACATAGTTGTTTACAATTATTCAAAAACAAAATTAAGTATTTATTAGCCGATAGTTAATAAATAGTGATATGTGACTCTATCTGTGGATTCCCATATCTACAGACGGACAAGTCGACGTTATCAGTTATTATAAGTAAATACTTGGCGAACACATACACATACTAGAAAGATACGTGCTATCATTATTTACTTAACAATAACTGTGGTTTTGTATCAATGTCTAAGTTAAGTGGTTAGTAACTATTTGAAAAACTGTGCAAAAGACAAATGGATTATGTTCCTTTCATCTGAAGAGTGGATGTCGTTACTAGTTGGTCTGTTACCGGCCAAACCCGATTTTAGGGCAAACTAGTTCATCCTAGGCCAAACCAGTTCATCCTGTATGCGAAAGGATAAACTGGTATGGCCTAGCCCAAACTAGTTTCTCCTATCGGCCTTCGAACACACCCGTTTAGCCTTGGCTGAACCATTTGAGCCTAAAATGAATAAGTACACCTCAGAATAAACTGATTTGGCCTATATACTAGTTCTGCTCAATCAATCAATTTGACTTATTTCTACATGGTGTACTCTGATGGCATTTGGAATTGCAGAGATACCCATAACACAAGTTAGATCTTATCATGGGTATCAGAGTTTCAATTCAACACTGTATTTTATTTAAGATAAGTTAATTTTTAAGACGTAGTACATATATATTTAAGTGTTGTGAACCTCTGTTTTTGTGAAATAAAGTTTATTATTATTATTATATTGCAACAATATTTTATAGCTAGACTAAATTAGACAGTTCTATACTGTTATCCTGTTTTCAACGTTCTGTTCGGTTCTTTCTGAATGACAATGTCACTGGTTAAGATTATTATTTTTTTACTAATTTTTTTCAATATACTCGATTAAAAGAAAAACACCCGTTAGTTTTATGGGTATAAAATTTCTTGATGTAGGTTAGACCTCCATTTTGACTTTAAGGCATAAAAGGCATTTATTTTCTTGAAATTGATTCCTTTAAAATTCTTTTTGATGTCAGTTCTAACACTACCACCGTTTTGGAAACAATTGGCGCGTTGAGAAAGAAACTCACCTAAATCATTTTTTGATGGCATCTAATTGATTATTTATTTATTTTATTTATTTACACTATTTAACAAGACCACTAGCTTAAACAAAATAGAATAAGAGAAGAGTATTTAAATAATTTCTTAAATTAATAGATAACAAGAAAAAGGCCCCGCTATTTAAGGCGACACTAAATGCCGGCGACCTTGAGCGATATGAGTTCACGGCTCCTATGTAACAAAGCCAATATTTTCAAAATTCTTGCGTCGAAAATGAAACATTTTAACAGGCGCAAACTGCTTAATTGCTTACAATCCTTATTATTGATTATTAAGCTGAATAAATGTACCTACACAAAAAAGTAAAATCTATAAGAACAACTTTTATGATAGTAGTATACTAAACAAATGCATGATGCCGAGAAAAAACTTGTTTAACTGCAATGAAAACTGGTAGTTCATAATAGCTCTGGAGGTGCTAACTTTAACCAACAATAAGCATTAGCAACCTACAAGTAAGACTTAAGGGTATGTGTAACAGGATAAGGTAGTGTTCATAGCTCCAAATCCTATATTTTCACCACAAAACTTGTCTAAAAACACCTTATTTGCATGTTTTCTGTTTGCCCTTCGCCTTAATAAAGTTTTTGGGCATACATTTTCTTTATGTCGCTTAGACCTCAATTTTGACTTTTATTCAGGGCATCTAATTAGAATGTCATAAAAAAAAAACAAAGGAAAAGCGCTTATCACTACGTAAAGTGATAAAGTGGTACAATATTTAGGTAAGCCATGTTATAAATTTGATTTACAATATAGACTATAAATATTATAGACGGATCATTGATAATGCTGCATGCGACATAATCCGATACGTTTGAATTAAGCAACTGGACCTACACCAACCATTAATCTTATTATATTCGTGCACCTCACCAATTGTGGCCGTATGATTCTCAAATTGAAAAATGATTTAAGCAAAAGTGAAATCCCTTAAAATTTAATAAGTACATAGTTGTTTACAATTATTCAAAAATAAAATTAAGTATTTATTAGCTGATAGTTAATAAATAGTGATATGTGACTCTATCTGTGGATTCCCATATCTACAGACGGACAAGTCGACGTTATCAGTTATTATAAGTAAATACTTGGCGAACACATACACATACTAGAAAGATACGTGCCATCATTATTTACTTAACAATAACTGTGGTTTTGTATCAAAAAAAATGATGTATGTATGAAAAGCGCTTATCACTACGTACTAAAACATAATTTAATTAGTTAAATACCAGTTCAGTGACATTTGGCTCAATAGGGCATATTATTTGAGAAACCATAGAATATAATTAATACAGTTATTGGTTGAGGAAGTAAGGTAAATTTAATTAGTGTAATTAATAAAATTCTAATGGGACCCAACTCGAACCAGAAAAGGAATAATCAATTAAAATTTAATCCCTCTCGATCTTAACGCTACATTCAAAAATTATTTTCTCCTTTCCGTTTCTCATTACTTGGTTTAGTAACAAGACTGTTTTAATTTCAAATTCTAAATACGAATACGTGGTGAGTGAAAGAGGTGAAATTACTGGGCAAATGAGACTTAACATCCTATGTCTCAAGGTGACGAGCGCAATTGTAGTGCAGCTCAGAATTTTTGGGGATTTTCAAGAATCCTGAGCGGCACTGCATTGAACTGGGCAGAGCGCATCAATTACCATCAGCTGAACGTCCTACTCGTCTCGTCCCTTAATTTCATAAAAAAGAAGGTGAAATGTAACCTTAGATTAAGGATTGGTCTCCGCTGCGCTCTAACTAGATACCGCACTACCTAACAACATTAGCTTTTTTATTACGGCAACTATTTTATTAAATGTGTGCGTGGCATCTTGACACTCAATGGCATCTTTAAAATTATGTAACATACGCTTCGTGTTATTTTATATTGAAATTAATAAAATACAAAATACTTCTTTTGCAAAGTTTTACCACGCAACCCGGCATTTAGTTTCAATTATTAGCAAAGTTTAACAGAACATGTGGCACGTCAACGTCACGCATTGTTCGAGACTGGCTCTAGTACACCCACTTGGGCCTAGTATTAGTTGCCGCACTTTCCGACTACTCCTGCGGTATCTAGTTGGAGCGCAGCGGAGACCAATCCATAATCTAAGGGTGGTACTGAAATCTCTAATGCTATCTGAAGTAATAGATGGAATGAAGGTTTTTTTTACTTAATCGAACGAAATCATATTAAATACCATAAGATGCAGCGTGTATCGGAGAATATTTAAAATACATGTGGCCTATTACTTATCCAGAACTAATATTATTATTTAAACTTATAATTTTTTTTTGTCAAATAAAATGGCGGAATCCCAGGAACATTTTACTCTTTCATCAATAAGAATAAAAGACAAAATCAAGAACCTGATAATGACTTGACCTGTAAGTGTTTATTTTCTTATAAATAATAATATCAAAACATAACATATATAAATAATATTAATATATATTAATTATTAATAAAATTAATTTTCGTGTCCCTAGTAGATATCCCCGAAAGCAAATTATTCCGCTAGTTCCACCGGTTCGAAGATGTATGTTTGAAGCGAACTCTCCTATTCCTAGGCTGTGCAAGATGGTAAACATATATAGCGATTACATCGATATTAATTTTACGACTTCTGTCCATACAGTTCGTAAATTATTTGTATGTAAGTTTAGTGAATAAAATGTAGTCATAATAATAGTTATATTTCTTAGTTTTATAATGTATATAATAATCTTAAATAATAACAATATAAAACCAGATCATTTAACCATTATTACTTGTTAGCATATATTTTTTTTCCTCTTAAACTAATATTTACTTTGTGAAAATGCCAACTTTGCTCAAAGATGTAGTTACATCGTCAGTGTTTCCGAGAAAAAATCTAACAATGCCGTCTCTTCAGCTCTTCAGTAATATGTATTACTGAAGAGTGGTAAGTGGTAGTGCTTAGTTGGTAACACGGCTTCATTTAATGTATATATAATTAAATATATTCATGTATCTGTTAATTATTCCCAAAGTTAATTATTATTAAGTTTTACTTCAATCGCGTGTAAAGGTTACACACACATACTTTTTTGACAATAAGGGAGGAGACGAGATACGCCCATTACAATACAGTGCCGCTTAGTATTTTTGAGAAACGCGAAGAGTCTGAGCGGCACTACAATTGCGCTCGTCACGGTGAGAGCTTAATGTTAAGTCTCATTTGCCCAGTAATTTCACTAGCTACGGCGCCCTTCAGACCGATACACAATAATGCTTACACATTACTACTTCACGGCAGAAATAGGCGTCGTTGTGGTGCACATAATGTAGCCGGAATCCTGTGCACAGGAGCCTCCCACTGGTAATATATATTCGAAAAACGAATAATAGCTACTGAGTGAGCGGGTATGGGGTACTTAATTAATAGGGCAAGACAACTTACACCGGTTCAGCTAGTATTGATGTTATATTGTACTATTTTTGACAAGTATGTAATTATTTTTGGGATCCAGAGCTCTGTGAACGGCTGGATCACTTGGCGTTGCGTAGAGACGTCGCTTCATTGTGTGTCTTCTACCGCATTTATCACGGGGAGTGTTCCGAAGAACTGTTTAACCTGATTCATGCCACCGCACGACACGCTACAAATTACATTATCATCCCAACCATCTGAATGTGTGGCGTTTCTTCAAAGGAACTTTCTTCTACATACAACCAAGCAGTGAAATGAGCTTCATTGCATGTTTCCTGGACGAGACGACATAGGTTCCTTCAAGCGCGTACACTTTTCTAAAAGGTAGTTTACTTTTTCCATTTCCTAAGGTTATTTCTAAGTAAAACTAAATGCTATTATTTTACAATTTTAATTTATTTTATTTGATTTCATTTTGGCACCAAACAGACATATTAAAATTACAATTTTGATATTATATTATATAAAGTGTCAACATTAACAATAAACGCGTACTTGTAGTTGTAAGTATAAATATTTATTCCACTCATGAGGAACAAGATTACATTAGTTTGAGTATTAATTTATTTCTAAATTCTTTATACGGTAACCCAAAAACATCCTTATCAGTAAAGCCTTTATTATAGGAATTAATGTAAAACACATCAGCTAGATTCATATTCGTAAAATATTATTAACTGTAAAGTCAATTTTTTTATTGAGTAGTATTTATCGGCGTATATTTTATCGGAGAAGGAAAGCTCTGTGATTTAAATAAATAGCAAAATTTAATTTAAACAATATAAAAATATGTACATTCATGAGGTACAAACAAAATAATCTAATACAATTTTCATTCTAAGGTCTATTATAATTTGAGGTAAGCTTGAGGTACATGTAACTAGATGGCGCTAGTGGTTACTTCACAGCTTATGTTCTTGCTGTTAGCTTAGGAGTTTAGAGATAACAATATTATGTTAATATAGTACTTATAATCTTAACACAAATCAAATAAGTATACAAAAGGGTAAAAGGTGATTAATATCATTATAATATTATTATGCTGAGTGAATTAATATTGATACGTCGTAATCGTGTAGCGGTGGATTCCTTGTGTTCGGATAGATGTTAAGAAGAAGGCAAACTATTGTCAATATCTTTTTTATATTACCTACTACCTTCTACTGTCAGTAATTAGCTGCCAATAATCTGAAGTTGTCCCAATATACTCGATAAGTCATTCTTATCGCCTTATATTGGGACGCGTGAATTGCAATTTCCATACAAACTTCTATCGCTGGTAAGCTATACGTCGTCCTATTGACAGACAGCTTGTAGGGATAAGGTGAGTTACCGTCGTTAAGTTTATTGGAACGGAAAAGTCAACGATAGTTACGATTTTTATCTCAAGTAAGACATAGACTGAATATTGGGAACGGCCGTTAGAGGAGAAAATGGGTGGTTAGCCTACCCAATGAAAGTACCTACCTCAGCAGTAGGAGAGCTCAACAGATACATTGACATCAGCAAAGTCATAGGTGTGGGTGTGTGTATGGGTTGCCGACCATTGAGATTAGAGTATGCAAGACTTATTAACTTTGTAACTTATTCACAATTGTTGAATTATACATATTTGAGTGCTGTATGTTTGTTCGAAAAAAATTTAGCGAATTCAGTAAACATGAAAATACTTCTCTTTTCCCATCCAGGGACCCCACCAATCTACAAGTACCTTGCTGTCGAACTACATTTTTTCAGAGAAACTGTTTGTGTATGTGCATAAAAATCTATAATCACATCCCAAAAATAATAAGAGAGGTGTCGTCAAATAGGAATTTCTCATCTAAATTGAAAGAATACCTTAGTAAAAACTGCTTATATTCATTAGACGAATATTTTCAACTAAAAACTTGACTATATACTATATAATACTGCTACTAATCTTTTGTTAAATTTATATTATTGTAACAAATGATTTAGAAATGTATTTTATAAAATTTGCACGTCATAAAAGTGGTAAACATGTACTTAATAATATTTATGTAACATCAATCTAACATGCAAAACTTTGACTTTGACTTTGAAGAGACTTTAAGGTTTGTGGATGGACACATAAGTGTACAGGTAAGTATCTTTAGATAATTCTAGTAGCCTGATAATAGTTTAACTCTATGATGTGCCGTTGACGTCTTAGGCGAAATAAAAATCCTTATTTCTTTTACTCCTCGTTCTATTTTTCTTTTTAGAAATTTATAATAGTTGAATCGATTTGGGGTATTGTCAAACGTTAAGATTAAGGATAGGTCTCCGCTGTGTTACAACTAGATACCGCACTACCTAAGAATAGTTAATAAATTTTGTACCATACGCTTCGTGTTAATTTAGATTGAAATTAATAAAATACAAAATACTTACTGATGAGATGTGATCTCAGTGTCATTCTTATTTCTTGTAGTAATATTATTATAAACTTTTACTACGCAACCAGGTATTATAGTGTCAATTATTAGCAAAGTTTTAACAGAACATGTGGCACGTCAACGTCACACATTGTTCGAGATTGTATCGAGTACCAAATATTAGTTGCCGAACTTTGCAACTACACATGTGGTATCTAGTTGGAGCGCAGTGGTGACCAAATCTTAATCTAAGGTCAAACATTTCTTATCAATTTGTCAAAAAATATGCTTTACTTTTTAATAATAATGGTAGCGTTAAATTTGGAAACAATATAATATAGATAATAGGTAACTTTTAGCCCTCATCTACTGCAAATCTAAAGGGGACATCTTTACTTTGTTTTAAATTACACCTGGCCTGTTATCGTCAGTTGTCTAACAACAAGAGGTTCTATCTACACGTATAAACCATCTAAAGTTTTTGCCTTGTTACTGTGGTTCCGATTATATTTACTTATCTATACTAATATATAAAGCTGCAGTGTTTGTTTGTTTGTTTGTTTGAACGCGCTAATCTCTGGTACTACTGGTCCGATTTGAATGATTCTTTCAGTGTTGGGTAGTCCATTTATCGAGGAAGGCTATAGGCTATGTTTTTTTTTTCAAAATTAGGAATCCGTAATAAAATTGCTATTTTGTAACACAAGGTGTAAAATCGAAAACCTATTTTTGCGTACGCTGCAAAAACTATTGACAATAGAACAAAATGATGTACAGGCTATAATATAGGCAATATTTTATTACTTATAAAACTATCGCGTGAATTATACTTTATATGGCAAAACAACGTTTGCCGGGTCAGCTAGTATCTTATATATAAGATTCTCGTGTCCCGGTGTTTGTTACCAAACTCCTCCAAAACGGCTAAACCAATTTGTTTGAGAATTTGTGTGTATAACGGGTAGGTCTGAGATTCGGCCAACATCTATACCCCTAAATCTTATACCCCAAAAATTTTAATGAATACATTTTTATTATTACTTTATATGGCAATACAACGTTTGCGGTCAGCTTTAGGTTTAGTGTAACTTTTAGAAGTAAAAACTTCTTTAGCCATTATGGGGAATTTCTTGTATAGGGAGAAAGTACTGAACTTGCGTTAACACCACGCCAAAGATATTAAAGTTCACACACTCACACACACATACATACACATTCAATTTTATTTATTATTCATTGCTTCGTTTGTCATTGTCATATTTTGAGGAAATACTGACCCCGAAGATACCTACAGTCAGTTTTAACTAGTTTCGTGGTCAGAGGTCCACCCCTTTTAATATCACGGAACAACCGTTTTTCAATGTTATTATTGTTCCAATTAACAATGAACAGATGTAAATAATTAGTATTATATAATAAATATTGTACATTTAGTAAAAAAAATGAAATAAAGTATTATTGTTCTTAATAGAATAAATCTCCGGACGACCGAGCCTTGCTCGGATTTTTAAGAATGTACGAGTACAATACTTGAACAAAAAAATCTAATAGGACATTCAATCCGGGGTCTTCTGCTTTCCGGATCACCCAATGTCCCATCTGAGCTATAATAGTCTTGTATATAGTGGCGAAATTTACCTTTGTATTCTAATGTTATTGTAGCTGTTTCTCATTCAAACATGGATAAAACCATTTTTTTTAAATTGAAACCTAGCTAGATCGATTTATCACCCCCGAAATCCCCTGCATACTTAATTTTATGAAAATCGTTGGAGCCGTTTCCGAGATTCAGATTATATATATATATATATATATATATATATATATATATATACAAGAATTGCTCGTTTAAAGATATAAGATATGACATAGAGCTAAATAAAAACATTTTTTATATAAAACATTTGCCAGTGACCACTCTATGTACCTACTTTATTCTCTATGTCGCCACGCATTTCACATATGACAGGTATTTAAAAATCGAATCAAAGTGCCATAAACCTAAATAATAAAGTATCAGTTTTTGATGTTGACAATAAGCTCAGAATAGCTGTACTTAAAATGGATGGATGAAAATGAGTGAAAGTAATGTTGAAAGTCTAATTCAATAAACTTTGTTAAATTGATAGTATTCTTATAACTCTATTTGTTTGTAATAATAATCATTGTTTATCATGTAAACAGCGCAATAAATAAAAATATTACTAAGTATATTGGTAAAAATATCAATAAAAGATATATCTTTAAAAAATATGTTTTTAAGTTTGAATTTTGACATTTTTAGTTTAAAAAATATTTAAGATAGATTTTTAATGGAATCGCATCATTTTCACATAAGTTAGGTGCCTAATATTTTACACTTATAACTATATTTTTGTAATAATTCACTGATAACACCTTAAAAGGCATAACAAGGCATTTATTTTCTCAGAATTGAGTCATTTCAAATTCTTTTTGATGTCACTTCTAAAATAACCACCGCTTCGGATACAAATGGTACTCTGAGAGAGAAGAAGCGGCGCAAGAAACTTTCACAGCAATTTTTTTTGCGTTCCTTAAATAAAATATAACAAAATTGTATTGTCATTGTTATTGCTACAAAATAATCATAATCTAACCCCAGGCTGTCCGATCACTTAGGATTCAGCTGTGGAGTAGTAAGATTTACGCCAGAGCCCTTTTTTTAATAAAAACAATATGTCTTTTGTAGGTAATGCCTGAACAGTGGCTGGGACTTTATTATAAAAGTGTATACATTTACCCTTAAATCTATTATGTATCTTATGAAGCCTACTAGAATTAGTTACAAGCAATCCCTTATTTCTAGTGATATAATAATGAAAATCACTATTTAGAGCAAAAAGGTGACGATTTTTGTGAATGCTTATTAAAATTAATAAATGTACAATGAACAGTCATATTATTTTTTTCTTAAAATTTTTCTTTGAGTGACTTTCAACCTGATTTTAGAGTTATATCTAATATATGTATTAGGCATATTATATACTTCATTTCCAAATCGCATTTATACAAGGCTATAAAATATTACATGAATTTTAATGTTATTCAAGGAATAATATTGAAGATAATAAACATATTTTATGTTGCATATGAAGCTAGAGCACACAGTAAGATAATTTATATCTCTATTCAGCAAGGAATAACGAAACCTATTAAAGTGCTTCACAGTGCATCGTATAGGTAGACCCGTAAAACCTGCGAGAGTAAAAGCTTTTCGGTCAAAAGGCTGCGTTCCAGAATAGCTTTTATTTCCCTTTAAAATCCATTGAATATGAAATTAGTATAAAATGATTGACTATAGTTGCATATTTGGCATGGTTATGATGTAGAGTTCATAAGAATACACATAAAATTCGGTTTAAAAGAACTTTAAATACAAAAAAAATCATATCACACATATCCTTTAACAAATTTACTCAAATATATATATTTGTACATAAATCATAGCAATTAATAATGTTGTGATAAATATGGAGAAAAAGTAGGGACTCTACTTAAACTTAAATATTTAGTATTATGTGTTATTTAGGTACAAAGTAATTATTGAAGCTTTGGGTCTTCGACAATGTCGGCCATTTTAGGTCTAGCACAATGCCCACAAGCTCGAAGCTTGAACGCAGCTGAAAGCGTGCGGGGTGAGGTGAAAGGGAGCGACGTCGCATGCGTAGAGCCGACCCGAGCAGCATTCCTTAGTTCGCTCAACGTCCGCGAGGCGCTACGTTGCCTATCTCCGCGCCGCCCGTTCATACAAAGAACGCCTCAAAATTGTAAAAAAGTGTGTGATGTATTGATTAATTTCAACGTATTTCAAACACAGAAAGCATCCTTGTACAAAATCAAACGCGTTCGGTATCATATTCATTCAGTTTTAGTGATAATAGTGAGCTTTTGTAGGGGCCACGTCCCATGAAATTCCACATTTATCGTTAAATAAAATCTAGTGTGGGGCGAAATGGTGGATTGCTGTGGCGTTAGTGAAAAGGTTTTTACCATGCTATAAGACGTTTTACAGACGTATTGATGAACAAATTGTGTGACTAAATATGGATTGGTATTGTGTATGATCGTGGATAGAAGATTTTGTGTTGTGTTGTGTATAGTATGCGATCAGTGAAACCATAAAACATAATGGTGTCCTTCGGTTACTTTGGCCTACGTCAGGCGCCCTGGACCCTTTTAGTATTAATATTCTTCTTTGAAAGCGCGATGGGTAATCTCGCAAAGTCATTTTACATACATTGGAATACCACAAATAGCATATTCAGAATAGACAACACAGACCATGTCTTTGATTTGAATAAAGGGAACACTCAGTTTGAGTATGATCAAGTAAATATACTGTGTCCTGTGTATGCTCCAGGGACTTTTGAGGAGGATACAGAAAAGTATATAATATACAATGTTAGCAAAGAAGAGTATGATACGTGTAGGATAACAAATCCGAACCCTCGTATAATAGCTATATGCGACAAACCGCACAAATTGATGTACTTTACGATTACCTTTAGACCATTTACACCGCAGCCTGGTGGGCTGGAGTTCCTGCCAGGGAAGGATTATTATTTTATATCAACGTCCAGTAAAGACGATCTGCATAGACGCATCGGGGGACGGTGTCTCAGTCATAACATGAGGCTGGTGTTCCGGGTTTGCTGCAAGCCTGAGGAGCAGTCACCAGTGCCAGCTCCTCAGCCGACGCTGCCACCACCTCCGTCCCCTCCAACTATTCCACCGACTACACCCAGCACCACAACAGCGAAAGCTGTTACGAAAAAGACGCACAAGTACGACAAGTCGCCAAACGAGGTTGTGAAGAGCGAGGAACTGTCTTACTCACGCGGGGCAGCCCTGGCTTCTTCCATAGCCCTGGCTCTCGCCGTGAGCGCCGTGTTGGCTCCGCTGGCTCGGTGAATGTGCGCCAAAGCGACGCGGCCCCCGCGTCCCGAGGCAAAGCCCTATTCAGCCCAAGACACACAGACACTGCAATATCTACGACCAGACTCTCTAGTCTATACGTGAATTGGTGTGTGTTGTGACAAATATGTGTGTGCACTCGTGGATTGAGGATTTCAGTGCGTAAGTGGCTGGTATGGGGTTAGACTGTGCGTTTCCTAGTTTCCAGAAAGTTCCAATGACAAAATCTTAGTTTTTAAGGGACTGCGCCTAATATTAATATTACTATAATCAGGCCTATGAATAATCGAAGACCTTTAGCAGATGCTGCCGATAGTTGCGTATTATAAACATATTATATATTAATATTAAAAGTTAACAATATGTATGTATCATAGGTTTCTTAAAACATTAGGAATTAAATTTTTTATATTTTCACTAATGCAATGAAGGATATTTGATTAAGAAATAGAATTCAATTAAATTTAGGGGAAAATATTATTTAAAAGTTAGTCTCTAGTTTAGTTCGAAAACAAATTTATTCATATGATTAACGCTTAAAAATTTTATTTATACGAAATTTCGGGCAAACCACTTGTCCTGACGCACTGTGATTTTGGTTTTATTTAGGGTGTAATTTTTGTCTATGCTTTTTATGTGATATTGAATTAATGTATTTAAAAGTGCATTTTCACCTCAGTAATTATCATGACTGATTTTATTGATTTTTTTATTGATTTACGCAAGCTTATTTTCGATATTATTGTTTTTCTGGTGACTTTATGTCATACAATACTCACTTTGAAGGAAACTTCAATACGGCAATATTACCTTTGCCAGCAATAGCCCAATTACCGTCTTCATTGATTGGTTTCTGCCTTGATTTGACAATTTGTATCAGTGGACAATAGACAACATTATGTTTAAATACGCCAAAACTACAAAACTTAGCTATTTTGCATTCGTTTAGGTTTATGTGCCTGTTTTTAAAAAGTCACACCAGAATTGCTTGCAGAAAATATTTGGAAGTTGTTCGTAAATTTTGTATCATTCAACTACCTACTTTCCAACTAAAAACCTATTTGTAAATAAACAAAATCGTCCAAACTAAAAAATACAATAGAAATTAGAAATCTTACTTATTTATCTCGCATTATTATATCAATAACGTGCAACTTTGCAACTTTCACTAATAATAGGCCTAATAATAGGCCCAATATAAAGTTGTCCAGATATGAAAGTAGGTAAATTAAGTTGTGGGTTACCTACTTAAATACTTTACTGGGAAGAATTCTTATTAATATCATTCTTTCTAAGACGGGCCGCTTCTTTCCAAGCAAAGCAAATTATATTGCAAGTTGGTCTCTGAATTTCGTTTCATGTAATTTTTATATTATACAGTGACAAAGTTAATTTGTGGCAAAAAATCAAAACGATTTCAAAATGGCAGATGAAACTGATACAAATTAACATCATATTATAAACAACGAAGCACTTTGTGCCATCATTTACAATAAAATAGTCAAATAGTTAAAGTAGTTGAAATAGACCGGTTTTCTGTTAGACATACGCATTTTAGTGGCAGTATATTTTAAAATAGCTTAAGATCATTTGAGTTTCATATTATATTGATGTTATTAGGTATCAAAGACGCATTCCGAATCATAAAGGTCCAAATCCAACGATAAATTAAATGCCTTAATGTGTGTTCATAATCTAAAACGTATTAAAATTGAAATTTATAGTAAAACCAAAGTAAATATTGGTATAAACTAAATTAGAAATATAAACATTGATGCTAAATTTAACACTGAAAATAAACAAAACACCAACGTATGCAATAACATAACAAATGAAGAAATAAAGGAAAATGAATGAAACGAAACATCTGATGAATAAATATATGAATCATTTTTCGCATTCATTTCAGTGATCAATCATTATGAAATAACAAACGATTCGAAACCTATTTCTAATTAAAAAATTGTTACATGACTTAATTGAGACACGTGGCGTGAAAACACAGAAACATCTCAGGCTAATGCATTGTTTTCTAAACAGATTTAAAAATAAACGACATTTTATCTCTGACACCTATTAAATTAGGGAGGGCGATTCTAAAACTTTAGGCATTTTGTGAACATAATGAAAGGGACGAGTTAATTAATCTATTAGGCTGTTAATCGTATTTGCCATATTTGAGAGATTTTAGCCCTTATTATGTAGAAGCACATTTACTAATATGAACCACGTTAGCACAATAATAATATGTTCCTACCTGCAAAGTACAAAAAAATACTAGACGCAAAATGAAACGGTAGAATTTCCTACCTAAATTTCGTCATTATTTTATTAGTATATATAGTATATTAGTCCATTGCCAGACATAGGCCTAATCTAATTCATGCCACTGAGCCTGATCTTTGGCTCGTCCCGCTAAAATGAATAGATTTTGGGTTATTGCTATACAATCCCAATAAAGATAAACGATAAATTATTGGCATTTAATTCATACAAAATACCGTTTCTTGTGTAGAAATTTAGTGAGGTTTATATCCTTTACCTGCTCAACGGTAAATGGAAGATAAATAGTCTACAGTTTGAGGATTGTTCTCGTGTTCTCGCCATATGCTGAGTGTGTCTATTTTTATGAACAGTTTATTATACTTAAGCGTTTCTCCGTAAGGTTAAACGTCTAGTTATTTTCAGTTCTGAAGGGATTGTAAAGGATTCTGACTTATTTATTATAATCACTGATAATGTGGCTTTGAAATTAGATGTATTTGTGAGAGCACATACACCCACTGATCGAAAGCTACTTGAAAGGTTTTTAAACATAATAATTTATGTGAGTATGATTAAACCAGAATAGGCAAATGTCGAATTAGCAATAGCAATAATCATTCGAATAAATTGAAACCTATCGCTGAATAATAAATTCATTTAAAGTACTCAAGTAAATGTTGCTAAGTGATTCATGAATCAAACGTCTTTGTTTGTGGTTTTGATAAATGTAAGTAATATAATCGTAACAGCAAAAAAAAACTTATAGTTACTTGAAGCAACAAAATGTCTTTCTAAAGTTTTTTTTAAAAATACAAAACAAAAAGCGGCTAATCTTCTATAAAATAAATTTGTAATAACTGGTGAGTAAATATCCTGTAAAATGTAACTTTTTCATCGAAATATATTTTGAGAAATATAATTCAACAAAAGATTCTAATAAAGAAAACAGTGTAAAAGTGACCGCCACAATAATTAACGGCATAAAACAAAATGCCAGCATTGAATGCACGATTAGAAAGAACGATAAAAAGTTTTAAGTTATTATTCAAAGCGGGCATTATTTCACACAGATGCGTGTAGTTGTGTTTGAATGACATCAAAGAATTTAACTTTAGATTAATTAATGACATCATATTTGAACTAGAATGAGAGCGCGAGTTTATTTTAACACATGCTTTTCTCAGAAGCGTAAAGATTTCATGGTGTATGGTTTATTGAAGCCAGATTGTAAGCTTTGATTTTCTAATTGAAATGGTGATTGCTGCTGTCATCTCCATTTCCTATTATGCTATTACTAAATTAGCATCTTCCGAAAAATATTTATTCAGACATACCAGATCTAATTGGTATAAAGCCAAACCTTTAATTCTAGGCTGCTTAAGAATGATTTAAATCATAAATGAATCACGACTTTGCATAAAGTGATTAAAGAAGTTCATTCGTAAATGAACACAAATTCTGATATTCAAATTATTATTGAGACAAACGGGTGTAAATGATTTTGAAAAACTTGATTGAAAAGATAAAACTCGGAGTGCTGCAAATATATTTAATTTCAAAGCTAAAATTGATGCAATATGAAACTCAAATGAAACACATTTCTCACTTAGAATTCTCTCTGATTAGTTTTCGGTTAGATGTGCTGTGTACTTAGTATAATTATCTTAATTATTGACCTCATTTGACGAATCTCTATGTCCGATAGGTTAATTTATTTTTGCATGGTCTTTAAGGTCTCTTTATGACGACGCATTCTTAGCATGAACCTATCAATGTTGAGGTTTCATGCTGATCAGGTGTTGTAAGAGAGATTCTGATGCCATGGGTTAAATAATTTTATATAAGTTGGGCGTTTTCCAAAACACAATGTATCATGGTTGACACATGCGTCTGGGTATTTACTGTCGTGATTTGGTTTCACTGACTCATATTTTTGGCAATTTGCTAAATTTCGTTCGCGTCCATAATTAGCTGATCAGTTAATCTAATAGACATTAGGAAATATTATTATGCTTTGCTGTGGATGTAGTTATGCATTTTAATGATGCATTTTTAAATAATGCTAATATTATTGACATTATTAATTATTTATCAAGACGATTCGTTGAATTCAGAATCACAATGTTAACAGAAACCGAGAAAGTAATTGACCAAGTTGTTAATATTTTAGCACCACGGTATTGCCTCGGGGATGATATTTGCTGAAGGTAGGTTGATTTTTGTAAAATTCACTAGCAAATTAATTTGAAATAATTTAATTGAAAAAAAAAACCCATAGCATGAAAAAAGAACTCTTTGGCTTTTCGAGGTAAGAGAAGCTCCAGAAAAGGTATTCACTTTTTTTTAAGATGTAAATATTTTTTTCTTTAAGGGCACAAGGAATTCTACGCACTGCTGTAGGTAGATTATCATCAAATTACCTACATCTTTTTCTTGAATAGTAGTTCCTTTTTTTAATTAATGCTGTAGAAGCACATAAGCTATAATTGATATGACCAATTTATCTTCGTAATGTAGTTGTTTTTCAATAATAAAAATATATTTAATTCGTATCTTTATAAAGGCATTATCATAGAACAGTAAGGCCAATATAATCTACTAAAAGCATATGCCACATACCCAAAAAGACGTTTCTTTTAGATGATTTACATCTCATATAATGATTCTGTTTCACATGCTTGGTCAGGAAAACTGAAAAAAAATAATAAATTTACATTAACTTCAAATCTGTTACATTTTCCAAATTGTTAATGATAAATTAAAATACACAGATTCTGAAGTTTAACGCATATTGAGCTAAGACAGGAAGGAAGAATAACCATTCAAAATGTGAAACTATCAGATCTAAACTGAAGCATAATTTATAAATCTGACGATAATAATACAACATCGGTGCTTTGTATATCGAATCTAACAATTATTTTTGCTTTCTCCATTCCTGTATGTACCTAAATATTGAATCTAAATCCTTTACCATAATGAATTACCAATAACATTCTCTTATTATGACGACTTTTATTTAACTATGTTGGTTTCATCCAACTTTAAGTACTGTGAAGATTCATGAATGAGGCGGAAACATGCATTTCACTGTATAGGTATCAGGCGCGAGTATATTAATATCGAATAAATTCCTAATTGCAAATGTCACACTTCTACCATCAAAAATCCAATTTCATGATCTAGCTTTAGTTTACCTATATCTTCAAACTGCGTCAGTGGCGCAAATACCATGTACATCGTGAAGCGAGGATATTGGAAGGTTGTATCTGTAAAAGTTACCAACTGTTACTAGGCTTATAAGTGCTTCAATTTAAGATGCAAAAATAAATAGAGACACAAAATAGACGTCCATTTATGGAAAATAGTTCGTTACATATCTTTCTCTTAACCTTTTCACCAAGACCTAGATCTTTTCGTGCGTTCTAAAGACCCTGGACCTAATCAAGAGCCAACAACAATAATTTATAATGCCATCAACACAATACCAAACGTGACCCAACGCAGTTACGTAACTCTGTCGGACTTAATTGAATCTGACCTTGTCGCAGCAATTGAAATTGATGCAAATTAAATAAGACTCAACAATGACAAAGTAGCCAATTAACTTCTGGAGGTAGAAATAGCGTTAATTAAATGCAGAAATAAGAAAATATTAATTAAATCTGAATAATAGTGTCATTTTGGAGAACGTTTACACCCAAAGTGAGGATTTTAAGAATATTCTGTCACATACAACGACTCTTCGAAACCTTAACGCGATTCTTCCAGGTCGGTAAGCTGGCTTGGTTGATTGTCACTCTCTCTGTCTGATGATGAATGATATAGCTTATGAGTCTCTCCATCTCCGATATATGCTAAATGCATAGATATAATCTAGTTGTCTAATGATCAAGAAATTACAAAAAAATTTCGTTTTAGGCACAGGATTGCGATATTTAAATGAATTTGAGGTAAGTCTGGCGTATACAACAAAAGGGAAATCCAATTTTCTTGGCCCTCTTTTTGTCTATTAGCAACAACTTTCAATACTCCCATCCCAAGGTATTTTAAACCAAACTCATGAAAGTCTTAGTACATCCAATCCTCAAAAAAGTCGGCTGACAACAGGCCTATTGCCATAACACCATCATCGTGCACAGCCAGCTATTGGGGAACGTCAGTTAACCAATGACCAACAATACGGCATTCGCCATAGATGATCGGCTAGAAAATACTTTAATGAAATTTCTGATTTTGTAGTTTCAGCTGTTCGTATTAGCCTGACCAATCTTCATCTACTGGCCTAGCCTTTTGGATACTAGGCTCTTGGTTACGTTACACGTTTACTGAATTTTTAAGACTTGATTCATAAAACGCCCAAAATATAATGGAATGGTTCAAGCAAATTGCTCATTTCTCTTTAATCACTAGCTAGCCAAATTAAATGTTTTTTCCCAGCAAAGTTAAATACAAATATCTTAAATCATATATTGAAAATTCAAATCATGCTTCATCAATGGTTTCTTTCATTTTATCTCTCGTCGCTAAACAATAAGCGCTATACTAACTCTCTTGTTATGTAGTTATGACTGTCAGCAACCGCCTTTTATTTCAAACGCTAAAATGAATCTAATAGTATTTAGGTTATCGCGGTGATAATAATCCGAAAAATTTCCACTCCAATGGACTTCGTCAAATATTTTAGGATGGACATTGGACAGACTGATTTATCAATGAGTCTTATCCTTCCAATTGAATAAACAAACCCTATTCGAAGTAAATATATTGAGCACTTTATTACAAACTTTATTAGCACAATATTACTGAGCAAAATTAAATCATCTAAATAACTAACTAAGAACATACTCCCGAGCACGAAAAGGAGAAAAGAAGGTACTTTGTACGAACAAAGCTAGAAGCATAAAATGTTTTAATTACAGAATTTAAAGATTAATAATAACTTTAAAAGCTCTACATTACCGATAAGTTAAGGTCATATCAAATTAAGAGTTTGTGTAAAATAAGACTCTAGAAAAATATATTGCCATCTCTTTCCCCATTCACGTATTAAAAGTGAACAAATATCTCCTGTCTCGCTCAGATGTAATTCAATATGAGTCTGCGGTCTACCTGTACATTGTGTCTTTGGAATACCTGATAAATTAATTGATAACTTTAAGACTATATTAATTTCTTTACATACGCAATATTTAAACGTTTAAGAGACAAGGTGGATGAGTTTTAATCAAAAGGTGCCTGGCATTAATGTCTTTTGTTCAAACCTTTATCGTAATATCAATTTATCTGTCAATAGATGGCGTTATAATGTTTAGTATGGAATTCGAAGGAAAAGCTTGCTACAATATAAAAGAAGGTATTTCATGAAGGTGATATGAAATGCATTCTTATTCACGGACAACAAAATAATATATGTCTCTTAAATTAATTAAATAATATTATGAATAAAACGTCAGAAAATACTGCTGGGCGCCATCTTGTTTTGTGCGTAAAGGTTTAGACAAGATTCGATAAGCCAATTGTTTGCTCAGTGGAGGTTGTCATTTTCTATCATATTTTAGGTGAATTTTATTTTTTATTTCTTTTGAAATCATTAATTTCGTCCACTTTATTAGGAGCATTGAATATTGTGGGGTTCCACCATTAGTGATTGTGTGATATAAAATTTAAAAATATATTATAACTGCGATTGGATATAACATAAATCAAACAGAAAAAGGAAAACGTTAAAAATTTGTAATTATATAGTATAGAATGAGTACAAAAACTGTTAATAGGCAAAAAGTGATTTAGTGTTGTTAACGCCCTGCCTATAGATTTAACTGTCGGTATATTTTTTCAATCCCATTCAGTTTTGGAATTAAGCGAATAATACTATATAAAGAAAGATGTTTTAAACAAGAATATGGCATAATGTTATTTTAAAGTTATGATAAGTTAAAATCGTAACAAAAAATATTAACGCGCCATTTTGGCGTTTGTGCAAGCATAGCCTCTACCTGCGTTTGAAAATGGAACGGCACAATAGACAATGCTCTTTTTTTAAATTCACATTGGTGCTACTAAAGACTAAAGTTTACTAGACAGAGAGAACCAGTTTGATTGGCAGCTACTATGAACCTTATCGCAATAAAATATCCTTGTATCCTTGAAGAGTTTGCGACGCCTACAAATACATTTACTGCGAAAAGGTTCTACTAATAAATCAAAATGGTCGACTGTCATTTTTTCGTACTTAATTTCGTGTGGCGTCACCTTTGTACTTAATTTAATATAGTATTATAAAAACTACCTCTTAAACTGTTTAAAAGTATTTTTCTATTTAATACTAGACAGCTCGCCACCTTGTTTCATATTATATTCGATGGCTTTCCGAATATCCTAAATTAAGGCCTTTGCCTATTCCTAAATCAATTGTTGGTTAAAAATAATAGTATGTAGGTTCGCGGATTTATAAGTGTATATTTTGCGGTAAAATAAATTGCTATTTATGTGGCCATAGTTATTTTATAGGAGCAGAGATATTTAATAGAGGCGGAAAAATGTAGGTATTATTTTAGTAGTTTAGACGGCAATGTAATTTGTTGCTACTCGAGTCTGTGAGAGGAAGACTATGCATAGATTATAGAGTAACGGTTGACAGCCACAATGTTTACTTACTCGGGGTTCATGATTCGAATTTTAAACGATATTCTTTCTGTTTTAGTTTTAATTTTCTAATGCTGACAATTTATTTCTGATGTCAATTCTATTCTTATATATTTTCATGGTTGAGTTAAATTTCACGATCAGTAAAGATTAAAGATATTATAATTTGAAAAAAAGGAAATCAAAATAGAGGTCAAAACTACATAAAGAAATTTTTAACCGTATACCTAACGGTGATTTCTTGTAATCAAGTGTGTTGAAAAATGATTTTCTTATATTAAAATATAGTTTAAGCTGAGATAAAATTATAATAATTGAAGTGTACATCTATATTATATGAATATTTTGTCGCCTAAGTAACTCAAGTAACAGTTTTTATTCCATTTTTTTGTTCAAGTACAGTGTTACATAGAATGGCGTAATAACTCCAAAAGACGTGACATTTCGTATTGTTATTAAAATCGCTTTGTTATTACATTTTATTCATGAAATGTACATAAAAGATTCTGTCAGATAATAATTATCGGTCTAAAGCGTAATATTGTAGGTTCCAATAACTGAATATTTGTTGAAACGTGTGTTCATTGTCAGATGTAAGAGTTAGTGATCAATTTAAGTGGAAATGTAATTTTTATGACAAACCTGTAAATGTGTAGATCTGAACCTATGAAATACATTATTACAGCCATTTTAGAAGTTTAAAATTGTCTGTGTTTCAAGTGCTGTTATGAATATATTTTTTTGTTAAATTTAATAAATTTTTGTGTTAAATCTTTCTCATCTTTTTATGTGTCTATCTTAGATATTCAATACGTCTAGATAGAGCCTTTTGCTGCTAGACAACTGATGAAAATAGGCCAGGTTTATTATTTTAGTGTGCGTGTCATGCTACGTCTTACTGTTAGTTTGCGTGCATTGCTCGAAATAGAGGTTAACTGTCAACCCCTATTTTTTTCGTAATTTTCACAGCTATCTAGACGTATGAGTGATCTAAGGTGTCTTTAATGTGGTTTTACATTTATACAAAATATTGAAACAGAGATACAATATTAATTTGATGTATCAAATTTACTATCGAAAATGTATTAATATCTTGTATCAAAACATTGTTGTAAATCTTGAAATGTGTCTTGTTATTCAAGAACAGTTTAAAAACAAGTTTAATTAATATCGACAGTCTGTTTTGAAATATGTATATTTTAAATTACAATGAAGTATTATAACAATGAAATTTCTTTATGTTTTTAGTGTTTTAAACGAAATAGCAATTAGAAATGACTTATCAGTGAAATTGTCAACGTTATTGGAAAATTTAGATTCATTTTCCTGTAAGCAAACACTCCCTTGCCACATTTCCTGTTGAAATATTGGCTTCAAACAAACTAGCCTATATTTTTTGTTTGTATATAGATAAAAGTATCGATAGATCTTAAAAGTCATTTCAAGTTTATGTGTTTGTCACCACATATTAGTTTTACCCGTGAAAATAACTTGAGTCTTGGAAAAGTAAACCAAGCATTTATCTGTTGATAATAGTATTCATGGTCTGGAAAGAAGGATAGGTACGTCACTTTTATCAAAGAAGATGCATCTAAAAAAGTAATGGCTAATTACCATGATGCATTAATGTATATTAACTTATGTTTAGTAAAATTTAATAGGTAAATCATAAATTTAACCACAGATCACTACAAGGCAGTTAAATAAAACGAACCATTTAAAATACAGTAGAGCATCTGTAAGAGGAACTTTAAGGGAAATGAAATGAAATTCGAGTTATGACAGTTTTCAATTTGTCGGTAAATATACGACTTATTATATAATTTTGATATAAAGTGAATAAATATACTGTGTTTTTTTTTTGGGGAGAAATATATTAAAATGGTTTATAGTTTTAGATTTCGAATGAGGGATATCGAAATGCGTGTTTGAGTTGTGACAGTTTTGTACTGAGTTTTTCATTTTATGATTATCTACTATATTTAGCTTATAATAAGCTATGTTTAAAATATGTGTTTGGGTGCATTGTTATTTAAGCAAGGTTCGTGCAAGACATGGTGTGCCAGCTTTTGTATATTTTTAGTGTTTTTCTTCGGATAACTTATGAAGTCAAACTAATTTTTCACAGATAATTTCTTTATAGCCTTAACAATATATCTGTTATCCATACAAGTTCTGTAAAGTTAATACGAATCTGTAAATACGAATTCCGAATGCACAAATGCAATTTCATACAAAATGTGGTACTTGGTGCACTATTCCTATATTTAAAAAAAAGTTCTGGTTTCGATAGTGAAAATTTTGCATTCGGAATCCTAAACGCAATATTCTCACACGTTTGGTATAAACTGCCGCAACTGTTCAGTCGTTTCCATTTTGATCAATACTAGTTTCAAAAGTATTGCCGTGGTCCTATGGAATTCCTATTTGGTTTTCAATTCCGAAAATCAAATCGCATAACATATGGCTAATTTTATACCGTGGTTCCATGGTGAGAATGTTTGGTTTACAATCTGTCTATAAATAGTCTGCAACCTTGCAATACCTAGTGACGTAACCATCCTTTTTTCTAGTTCATGCTATTAAAACTTAATTTATACTATTATAGTAATTCGCGAAACATCTATATGAATTTATATTATTTTGTATTCTTCAGTATAATTAACTTTACTTATATTTTTTCTCCTCTACCAATAATTGTATAAAAGTGACGACTAAAATTTGACATTCCTAAATTTGTGTTGTCTCTCTCTAATGATCGCATTAAACGGACTAAAGAAAGAGACGATTATAAATTTGAGTGTTATTGTAATTGTATATTTTGTAACGTACCGGCCAATCTCTGCTCTTGATTATAAATTGTTATAAGGGTCATCCATAATGACGTCATCAGATTATTGAAAACTATATTCAGTAAAACGTATAAATTTAATATGAAACGCATTTGTTACTTTTCAAAAATCGAATTTATTCGTTGGAAGTCCATTACCACATAATATAATTGATGGAATTTACGCAACTGAAGTTCTGCTGCAAATTTTACGCTATCAATCTTCCTAGAAATAACAAAATTTTCATCAAACTACATGAGGGTTAGCAATGCTTTTCTTCTCTGCTTCTCAGCGTCTCAGCAAAGTGTGGGTAACTAAATCACTTAGCATGAGGAACTCGTTTCATTTCACCCACACAATTTTAATGGATAATGTTTCACACTACCTAGCTAAGACTCCCTCCATAAGTTCGTTGCAGAAACAAGAGCTATCAAAGTTAATTATTCTCGATGAGCAGTGCTTGCTTGGTGATCAGAAACATTCCCCTGCAAATCTCACCGTCCACTTTTTTCTACAGTGCGACTTTGTCGCCCTTGTACGCTCGCCACAGCCCAGCTACAAAAGTTCTAGTTTTCATTGTTTATAACGAAAGTGATGAAGTGAAAAGTGATCTTAAATACCTCTTTCCGTCCTTTTCCCTTTAATTAAACGATAATAAGTATTGTACTCAAAATACTGAAGGACTGTTTGATGTTTTATTATAAAAAGCGATTTGTTTCTTATATATATTGACTTCAATTTTTGGGTGTGTGAGCGACTTTCGAAATTTTTGGATGTTGTTTTCTAAAGTTCTCTTTTTTACATTAATTGAATTGGAGGTTTTTCTTGCTACAATAAAATCTAGCTTAAAAAGCTGCCATTATAAAAATGTAACGTATCATATATATTTTTATTCTAAAAAGAGATTTTAAATCAAAAACTATCACTCTTTCCAGTGTCTCAGACCTGAGAAGAACAGACTCAGTAAACTCAGCAGGCTTCTTCGTGTTTTTGTCGATCAAAGCAAGAGAAACATTTTGAGGGTATTACATAGATGGCACTAACAATTGTTAAGACCGCCCTTAGTCATTAAAAATAATTAATAAATTAGGATGTGATTTTTGTAAAGAGTGGTATCACTTAAATAATTGCATGAGGGTTCGAACTTCGAATAGGGATGATTATTATGCCGTTAAAGATCGATCATTCATCATCATTGTTATTTATTCAGAAGAGACACCAACAACACAACAATTATAATAGTAAGCACTTATGGGACAGCTCAAGAAGAACATATAGCCTTATGCCTTTGCTGGTATAAACAGCATTTAAAAGTATGATTAACTTACAATGATGAACAAATTATACTGTGTAAAGAAAAAAATATATAGAAAACCAAAAAAGTTATGATGGAAATGACTTAAATTACATTTGAAAGAGAGAAGAAGAAGAGAAATATAACGATGTAATCACATAAACGTTTTCAATCACCAATTCTTTTAAATTTCGTAACACATTTGTTTTGTACATTTTCTGGAATCATGTTGTAAAAACATATACATCGCCCAACAAAACACTTACTAAATCGACTTAACCAAGTACTAGAAAATTCGCTAATAATTACACGACATGTTATTTAAAGTTTTGATACGATGATTCAGAGATTTCTAACCACTATATGTCGTGATATAAAATGTAGGCATTCATCGCATAACTTATACTCCACACATCAATTTTATAAATTGTAAATATTTGGTTTTTTATGCTTAATCATCTATTACATTTTGCAAAAAGCATACGTTTTACCACACCGTACAACGTTTAATAAGTGCAATGTGACAGCACGATTACAGCGTAATTTGCCAGAATTTTGGTTGCGTATTCTACGCTAGTTTCCTGTACGAAGAAGAATGATATTGGTTCGTTGAAATCTAAGGTTGTTATTTGTACCGATAATTTCAGATGAATTTAGATTTGTGTCATTATGGTTGACCTTGAATGGGGTGTAAAATAGTTTCGCGTAAGGGTGGGTTGTCGAAAACGTACCTTCTAAGTATTATGTATAAGTATAATGTAAATATGTTGTTAAGTGTAGAACCCTGTAGCTATTTATTTTTACGATTTCTGGCCTTTGTTGAAATCCAAAGTTTTAATTTATTTTTCGACCAATAAATGTTGGAGAGAACTATAACTATGTTTTATTTGACGACTCTTGAGCTATTTGATACCATATGACCATTGGACGGTCCGGTGGGCGCCCTGCACCAATTGGTCCGGCGTCGTTTACGGTACGGTCCGGACGGTAATAATTATGTGCGGTGGACAATGCGACATACCATCGAATATGGTCCGCTACCAGACCGCGTCCGGGCACGTTCGGGCGTAGGTACCAAATCCGATCATGTAGCTTTACTGATCTAGCGGACCCAGGTTCGAACCCCGTTAGCAACCGTTTGAATTGTGAATAATACCTATACATTAAATAAAATTGTTCATATAAAAACGTCTGGGCAAGATTGAATAGATTTAATTAAAATTTTGCATGAATTTATTATTTTTATTTATTATTATTTACAATCGTTGCAAATTTAACTATGCCAAGGATTACGCTGTTGCAACACATTCCGCGGTCTATGTTAAAGTCAGCGTTACTGTTAACGTTAAATTTGACTTAAACTTTAACACTAACCGCTAATATGATGCAACCTAGCCTTAATATGATTACATTAAATTAAAACTATTACTAAGGGGAAGTGTGCCAAGAATAGGTACTGGCAGCATTTCCGTGTTGGATAGCTAGGCTGATCCGTTGGCCGATATAACTGCAAGCGCTTGGGTTTTTATAAATAATCAAATAAAATTTGGAAACAAAATTTTAAAAACGATGCGGGCTTCGAGCCCACCACCTCTGGCGTTCCGTGCCAGTGCTCCACCAACTGAGCTAACCGTTCGAGTGACGTATCGTTATAAAATCTTGTATGCTTTGTTCAACTCTCAGGTTGTGGCTTCACCTACAGGATCTACTTTACAGTTGATAACCTGTTCAACCCCAATAATAATAAAAATGATAATAATACGTTTATTTTTTTATTTTCAGACAACAACGATCCATTGTTAGTAAACTTATAATCTAATTGTGTTAGTAATTATAACTATGAAGGGACATGTTTACCTTTTAATAATTTTTACCTTTTAGTAATGTAGTCCGTATGTTGGTACAGTCCCCGCTGCCGGCTATCGCCTTATTTTATGTAGCCCTATTGTGACACGTAGAAGTACATAGTATGATGTTCGCACCTCTGGGTCCTACGGGGCAAGTGCCTCGATACCCAACGGCATAAAGACGACGGACGACGAGTTGTCTTCTCACCCCCTAGTGGAGGCGGAAAGACAGTGTCAGAGCTGAGCTCTATACCCTGACTTTTCCTCCCAATACGTTCGGAGAGTCATTCATTGGGTTTATAGGCTTCCTTGCTTTTTCGCTGGGATCACAACTGCTCTATTTTATAAATACAATTCTAAATTTATTTTTTTGAGTAAAAGACGTAAGGTTGTACACTGTAAGCAGCCCCAGCATCAATTGAAGTAGTCTGGATATGAGAAGAGTCAGAGTATCGCTACCTCCACCGGCGCCCTTCTTCATACCCAAAGCATTTGGTCATGTAATATATAATATTGTACTAAATATATCGTATTTGCCTGGTACATGGGTTATGCTTGATAATATAACTGATGACGGCCAGACAATAGGTGTGAGTGTCATTTAATAATATTAATTATAATTGAAAACTTGCCTTTAAGTTTCTCAATCAAAAGAGGAATGGAAATATGCAAATTACAGCAAAATAAAAAATATACCGCGCAGGACAGATCGTCATGAAGATGAGTGGGAGGACGCCTTTGTGGCCGTGTGGCCGTCTTCCGGCTGATATGATGAAGACAAGCGGGGCTGACTGTTTACGACTTGTCAATAGAATTCAGTTACATTTGCTTACATGCTGTATCTCAGTTAGGGATGTGCTTCTTTCTCACATGCTTTGTTTGCCTATATTTATTTAAAGTCTATGGTTTTGCTAGTAGATAATAAAAATTTGTATAAGCCCTTAAATTACTTATTCAGCATGCGGGATCGAACTCACGACCTTTACGTACATGGTAATGGTAAGCAACCAAACTGGTTCTAGCCGAGTCAATGGTTTGTCGATTAGGCATCGGATCTTGAATTTTTACATATTTAATACTCTATGCATAGCATTCGCTTTAACCCATTTCTGTAAGGTAATATTTAAGTTGACACTGCTTATAAGCCTCGAGGGGTTCGGGCATTTTTAAGCCTCGACGGGGGGGGGGGCGACTATACTTACGTAAAAATTAGCTGAATGTGATAAAATGCGAACTTGAATTTTGTATTGTACTGTTTTAGATTCTCTTCTTCTTAATCGTTCCCTCACTGCTCAGGATCGTGGTCATCGATTCGCATTTAATTGCTCAATGAGCTGTTTCCATTGATTTCGCTCCGTTGCCTGGTGGAGTGCGGCGCTTATCAAGATCTTCAATTTAGGACTACGGCCTCTAGGTCTTTTACCCTCTCTTTTCTCTTTTCGCGGTCACCATCAAACGCTCAAGGTTGTCGGCTTCTCTGCGTGCAACATGGCCAAAGTATCACACTATGCGCTGTAAGCAGACCGTGTACAGACGCTGAGCATCCTCTATCTTGAGCTGCTTTGAGGTGCAGATATTTGAGCAACAGGGCTTCCATGGTATTCGGTGCATACGACGCCAACACCACATTTCAAAGGCGTTGATTCTCTGTCTATCTGCGGAAACTGAATGGGAAGGAATTATTCTGTGTCGAACTGTTTTGATTTTTCTCAAATTGTTGTCGGATTCGTACACGAGACGTTAATTAAGTCGTTTTAAGTACCTTTTGAAGTTAGAGCGCACACAAAAACAAAATATCCAAAGAGTAAAGGAAAGACACAGATAATGTCGATATTGATCTTATTTGTAAATAATTTTGATCTAGGGTTGAAAACCAGCGAGAAAAAAGTTAAAAACGTTTGTATTGAAAAATGTCCCCTTTTCTTAAGCCCTACAACCTCCATTAATTAAGCACTCTTTAGATGCAAAGGTAATTAAGTCGAAGCAATCAAGAATTCTTGGCATTGCTTTTAAAACGCATATTTCTAAATCAAAATAATGCAAAATGTTTCTAAGCTCAACAGCCCCATTTGATGGAAGAGATGTTAGTGGTTTAGCTCATTTGAAGAAATAAATGGCTTTTGTTAATTCATGAATGCACATAACGATTCTATCCAGTTTAAACAAAAGAAAAATCTAAGCACATAAAAAAATTACACAAGTATGATATTAAGAAACTATAAGACAAGAGTTATGTTTACAAGTTTGAAACTAAACTAATATTACATATGTATTTTTTCGTGTTAACGGACGAATATCATCCCCTCCAACTGAATGTGTGGAATGAACTTTCGACCACGTACAACAAAGCTGTGGAATGAGCTTCCTTGTGCGGTGTTTCCAGGACGATACGAGATGGGTACCTTAACAAGCGTTTAACTTTTTAAAAACCCGGCAACGCTCCTGTAATTCCTCTGGTGTTGTAAAAGAACGAAGGCGGCGGTGATCACTTAACATCATTACGTTCGTTTGTCATCCTCTTCCTCATAAAAAAAAGGAATAACATGAAGTACAAATCACATATTGACAATGTTGAAAAAATTATTAACTGTAACAAAAGGATGCAGTACTGTCATGAACGGACCCTTCACCTGTCATTTTATTTCCATTCTATACTTAGTAACTATTTTCTTTTCGATGAATAATTTAAAGATGCAAATCTTACGGTACTCTCATTAAACTTAGTAAAGGTATCGCCACATAATTTTCCGTAGCAAATGAGCCGAAAATCTCATTTGCTTTTAGGAAAATATCTCGTTAAATTGCCTTTACAGTGTCTCGAACAACGCCATGTCTTTTACGTTGTTTTTTCACCGAAAACTTATCGATACAGTCCAGGTTGCATTGAGGATATGATACTGCTGAGCCCAACGGTTAGGAAACTCAGAGAGATGCTTTCATGTTATCAACGATATGCTCAATGCACGTGGTTTATAGTATAATGTCGAAAAAGTGAGTTCCTGGTCGTAAAGGTTCGGTTTAGGTTGGGCTTAAAGGTGGTAAGTGCCCAGCATCTGTGCCCGCGATCATACTAAAGAGTCGGGAGAGTTTCTTGCGCCGCTTCTCTCTCAGAACGCCGTTTGTTTCCGAAGCGGTAGTAGTATCTAGTAGTTATTAGAAATGACATCAAAAAGAATTCTAAAGTAATCAATTTTGAGAAAATAAATGCCTTTTATGCCTTTTAATGGTTTGGTTTAGGTTAGGCTTAACCCCTCCGCGCTGGCCGTCAAATTCGCCATTTTGTTTCTATGGTGGCTACGAAATCCGCATAGCACACCACCAAGGGTAATTTTTCGCAAACTCTTGTTTAATCTGTATTATCTCATGATCTTCAGAGATAAATGACTATTTACAGATACATACACGCACAGATTTAAATTATCTACGATTTACCATAAAGTTTTAAGATAATTAGGGTACCTATCAAATCATCATAATTCTTGGAATTGTAAATAATTTTACCAGGCTCCTTTGCACAGGATGCCGGCTAGATTATGGGTACCACAACGGCGCCTATTTCTGCCGTGAAGCAGTAATGTGTAAGCATTACTGTGTTTCGGTCTGAAGGGCGCCGTAGCTAGTGAAATTACTGGGCAAATGAGACTTAACATCTTATGTCTCAAGGTGACGAGCGCAGTTGTAGTGCCGCTCAGAATTTTTTGGGTTTTTGAAGAATCCTGAGCACTGTATTGTAATGGGCAGGGCGCATCAATTACCATCATCTGAACGTCCTGCTCGTCTTGTCCCCTATTTTCATAAAAAAAAGCAGAGACGGCTTTGATAAGTTGTTTTATTTACAATATAAAATAACTTAAAAATTATACAATAATAAAAAACAAATGCTAACTTTTTCACCAAGCCTGTTTGAAGCAAAGATCAAAATTGTACCGGTGTCCAATGTCAGCACAATATGGTTAAAAATCTATTGGATGCCTAACGGTTTTTGTATTGGAGGCCATCTCGCTCTATTTACATACAAATATTGCTAAGTTGGAGTAGGATAGTACAATAAAATCGTTGGATTTGACGCGCCAAAGTGAGCGAGCCCAACCTTCCGAATTCCGAATTTCGGCGGACCATTGCGATACTTCAGTGACATTCCGAAATCCGGACGGTTCACCATCAAGGGCTTAAAGGTGGTAAGTGCCCAGCATCTGTAACCGCGATCACACTAAAGTTAGGTGACTAAGCAGTGTAGAAGGGGTTGGTAATTTAAACGCACTTAAATTGAAATATCTGTATTTTCCACTTTCCATTTATAACTTAATACAATTTAGGCAGCGTTACCCCTTACAATTAACAATGTGTAATGTTCTCTCGAAAAAAAAAATCAAATTCCAAATTTCTATATTTGATAGTAAAATATATATACAAAATTACTTATAATCTTTTGGGCGAAAATCCAGGAAGCTGGGAAAACCTGTCTATTTGCTATTACTTGTAATGTTCTCTCGAACTGAGCGCTCTGGGTTATAAAGGGCACGACCGTCACAGTGCTACCAACTGTTAAGAGGCACTACTGTAGTGCCAACTAACTTACACGAATCAAGTTAACCATAGATCAATATAGTATTTTGGTTATTTCTAAAATTATAGTTATAATTATATAAAACAGTACTAACAATTCCACCCTCGCACGACACGCCACAAGTTGGGATCATCCCCACCATCTGGATGTGTGGCGGTCCTCCACAGTGCGGTTTTCTAGGAGCTTTCTTCCACGTACTACAAAGCTGTGGAATGAGCTTCCTTGTGCGGTGTTTCCGGGACGATACGACATGTGTACCTTCAAAAAAAGCGCGTACACCTTCATTAAAGGCCGGCAACGCTCTTGTGATTCCTCTGGTGTTGCAAGAGAATGTGGGCGGCGGTGATCACTTAACACCAGGTGACCCGTACGCTAGTATGTCCTCCTATTCCATAAAAAAAAAAAAAAACAATGTAAGTCGTTAAATAAATGTTATAATTAATTAGGATGTCTTATCTAATCAATCATATATCGTGAACTTAAAATGTCAAATGTCTTATGACAGTTCATGACGTTGGTAGCGCTTGTAAACACATCAAGCTGACAGCAGTAACGAATTTAACGGTCTTTCAGTAAAGGTTTAGGTTGGGCTTAAAGGTGGTAAGTGTCCAGCATCTGTGCCCGCGATCACACTAAAGTTAGGTGACTAAGCAGTATCGAATTGAATGGATAGCCTAAATGACCATCAATATATAATTGAGAGGGAACAGAGACGGATTCAGTATTTTATAATTAAAATTGCAACATCTCAAGTAAAATTCCCAATATGTAATAAAAGTAGCTCGTAGGAGATGGAGCCACAACCTGAGAGTTGAACAAGATTTACCATCGATGCGTCACTCTTTCGGTTGGCTCTGTTGGTAAGAGCACTCGGACGGAACCCAAGAGGCGCTGGTTCGAGTTCAGCATCGTCCATAAATATTGGTACAAACTAAACTTGTATGTTTAATCCAAGAAGTTAGGGATTTACTGGAAAATAATGAAGTTTTTACTTATATAATACTATACAATTTTAGGTGGCTTGTGCAGAAGCAGAGAAGATCCATGCATCATTATCCTCTATATTGGGTATGTTCCGATATGTACTGCGAGCACTGCACAGTGCTATCACTGTAGTAAAATTCGTTCCGTTGTGGACTGCCAGTATACTGCCGCAGTACCCTAGGGAAATATATGACGTCATAAATCGCCGCCATATTCTACTGTGAGCACTGGCGTTTTCGAGGTAAGGTACTCGCAGTACTTTGATCACGTGATCAGTCAAAACCACTCGAGTGCCTAAAATATTTTTAATTTGACAGTACTCCAACAAAAGTTTTTATAATGAACTAGAAACCTTTAATACACTCATTTGAATGCTGCGTCAAAAAATGCGGCTGACAGTATACGGGATTGCGTTCCGTTTTAAATAGTAACCAGTAAAACTAACTATAAAGGAACGGCTTCACAGTATACTAAATTGACGTCACACTTTACAGTGGTCGCAGTGCATATCGGAACATACCCTCAATCTGCTATATTGTTAGCCAAAGAGGATGTAAATACTACCTAATATGAGGGGGGACTGCCTAATTAACAATTGAAATTTAGTTTAGTATGAAATTTTGCATAAATTTGACATAGTAGTAATTACAGTATGGCGTCCAATTGGCGACGAAGTATAAAGCGAACAGTTGCTTACGGCCGTTTTCAATAACCTATCTATCCTTAGTTTAATTTACTAGAGGTAAGACAAATGTATCCTTTTACGCTTACTTACATTGCAATAACCTATGGACATAAAGCATTGGACTATAACTATACTGGACATAACTACGGTGACAGCAATGTATCCGTAACTAGAGATACGTTATTGATAACGGCCGTAAAACGTAGTGGATTTCGGCTATCTCCGTTATTTACAAGATCATAGCCATCATCTATCAATCTATCAATGACTGCACGTTTAATACAATCGAGTGAATCGCTTTTTTCTTAGAAAGTTTCGCTAGGCTGTAGTAAGCCTTCTTTGTCAAAGAAGCTTTAATATGTTTCTTGAATTTGTGCACAGTAAGAGTGCTATATTGTCTGGTATTTTATTGTAAAATTGAATAACAAAACCTATGAAGGAGCCCTTAACTCTAGCCAACTTTTTTTTTTTAAGGGACGAGACGAGCAGCACGTTCAGCTGATGGTAATTGATACGCCATGCCCATTACAATGCAGTGCCGCTCAGGATTCTCATAAAACCCAAAAATTCTGAGCGGCACTACAATTGCGCTCGTCACCTTGTGACATAAAATTTTAAGCCTCATTTCACTAGCTACGGCGCCCTTCAGACCGAAACACAGTAATACTTCACGGCAGAAATAGGCGCCGTTGTAGGACCCATAATCTAGCCGGCTTCCTGTGCAAAGGAGCCTCCCACTGGTAACTGGCAACTTATAAACGGCAGAGTAATATTAAAATACATTTAAGTACAGTATACTGTGAACTTTCTATCACTAATTGCTCTGTCAGTTTAATTCAATTTGTTAAAGTCGTAAAGAAAGACTTGCCTTTCACTAGTTATCGTACAAATTATGTACACACTTTCATCTCGAACGGAATGGTTTTAGCATGAATATGCGCAAGGTGTGTTATTTGAGTTTAAGTTGTACAATTTACTCAACCTTTTTGAACTTGTACTTTTAATGGCAGGTTTTAGGGTTACGTACCTCGAAATAAAAAACGAAACCCATAAAATATCACTATGTATGTGTATTTCATTAAAATTGATTCCTTTAGAATTATTTTTGATGTCAGTTCAAACACTACCCCCGCTTCGGAAAGAAATGTTGCTCAGAGAGAGATGAAGCGGCGCAAGAAACTCTCCCAGCATTCTTATTTTGCGCACTTTTTAATAAAATATACAATTATTAATGTCAGCTGTGGAGTAATAACCTTTACAGACTATTTTTTTATTATAATATTTAAATTTATTTATATATAATGACTGATCAGTGCCTGGGACTTATTTGTGTATACCATTAAAGTTATTATCTATTTACCCTTAAACCTATTTCAACAATAAAATGGAATCAAAATTTATAGAGTATTTAGTTACCTATAACTATGAAATTCGGCAGGGAATACCGTCTTATATTACAAGTTGACGTCCAAAAACTATATATTTGTAATTAAATCATAAAAACATGCTTTATACAAGGAACGGCGGTCTAAATTTTGAATTGAGATAACCGTGTCATGTGGTCTTTACCGTATCGAGAAGCGTAGGCACTTTTTGAAGGAACCCACATCGTATCGCCATGGAAACACCGCACATGCAAGTTATACTTCTTTGGCCTAACAAAGCAAAACTCCTAAAATTTATTTATTCCTCGTGCTATTCTACGTTTGTAGAAAGAACAATATTTTAAAAGTCTTGCAACGACGGCTTTGACAATTAATTATTAAATAACGAATACGGCTGTACGCTCTTAAACCCTTAACCTATCCTAATAATAGACGAAGAAACCAAATAAAAAAAATAACGAATGTCACAAACGTCAGAAATTTTTAGGAACCAACTTAACCCAGTACAGTGATGCGCGCGCATCTTAAAATTTCACTTTCATCATTTTTTTATAACGCGCATAAAGAAGTAACTTCAAAAACACATCTGCAAAACAGTTACGAGTGCAGTAGACATATCAACGCATACGCTGTAAATAAGTCGAGGTATTTATGCGAGCAATAAGATGTACATATTTTCTATAACTCATAAAGGACAATTACTGCGGATATGGCTTTATTGGCGTTTTCAATATTGGCTTTTATTACAAAACATAATAAAAACATAATTGCTAAGGCAAGTTATTTAACTTCTAGGTAGCGCTCTTCGGTTGAATGTTTATCGGTAGTCCGTTGTCATAGCAACGAAGATTGTCGTTATAAATATATGCTAGTAACCACAGTGCCGAAGACGCAGCGTCAGTGGGGGCTTACCAACACTGCGTGTTTGGATGGGGATAAGGAAGACCGACGATCTGGTCAAGATGGCAGCGCAGGACCGATCTTCGTGCAGATTTTTGGAGAATGCCTTTGTTCAGAAGTGGACATCTTCCAGCCGATGATGTACCACAGTGCCATAGCGTTAAAAAATACAAGAAGAACATCTTTGCGATAAGTGGGAAAAGATGGTGCGTTGTGAAGAAGAGGGTGCTTGCCGGCAATCACTATGAAAGTGCCGGAGAAGCGGTCAGGGTTAGCACTTCTGGGTTTTTTAATCATAATATTTCGGTACTTGTAGTAATTTTAATTAAACATACATTATCTATTAAACTTATGATATCATTTCCAACATCTGTATATGTGGCATTCCTCCACAGTGCAGTTTCAAGGATAATTGTTTGTTTAGAAGTTTTCATTTTATTTCATTTATTTTAGTAGTTTACTATTATTTTTCTACCATGCTATGTTCCGCGAGTGAAAAAGAAGTAACAATTTTTTTAAATAACTGTGTTTCTTTTTGATGACGAAGTGTACACGCTTTTTTTAAAGGTAACCATGTCGTATCGTCCTAGAAACGCTCCGTAAAGAAGCTCATTCCATAGTTTTGATTATATGTGGGAGAAAATAATATGTTATCAATGCATTTATTTCACCACCAAAAAATATGAATAAATAAAAATATAAGATTTCGCTAACAATAAATGGTAATTCTATATTTTGATTTACTATGTGTTAGAACTCAACTCTAGTTCCTAACTTACTACTCTGCTTTGCTCTGCATATCTCTCTCTCTCTCTACATATTATTATGATAAATTATATTTACAAAATCAATAATTGAATTAATTGATTTCCTCGATTGTATGAATCGTGCAGTCATTGATAGATTTTTAGATTGACAGATGACAGCTTTAATATAGATAAAAACGGAGATACCCAAAATCCGCTGCGTTTTAAGCAAATTTTCGCTTTCAAACTTAGCCGAAATATGCTTCTTTGGCAATCGCCATACTGTAATTACTCAATTACTATTTCAAACTTATGCCTAACATACTCAACTAAATTTCAATTTTTACTTAGGCATTCCCGCCTCTCATGACGTAGTACTTACATCCCACTGACCTGTTTATATACCACTGGACAGGCTGTTCCATATGTTTGACAGCAATTTTTTTTGTGCCTATTTGAAGCGCCACTCACGCTCGTCCAGAGAACTAATTTTGACGTATAATACAAATGGCTGCAAGAGAAGCGTACAAGTATTATTGTATTTCGGATTAATTTCGGTCGTTTTCCGTGTTATATATACTTCAGGAAACAACGTAATAAAGTACACATTTTTTTTTATAAATAGTTTTGCTATCGATTTTTGTTTAGCTGAGGTTATCATTACTAGTTTTAGAGCCGCAGACTCTCGCTATGGCCAACAGCGCCAAAATAGCGAATGTCAAACAGGCACAAAAGCACTTTGACAGCCGCCAGTCCAGTGGTAAATAGTACAGGTCAGTGTTACATCCTCTTCGAGGGCCACATAAACATCTCTTTTACTTTGATAGTGGGAGGTACATAATCCAAAAAAGTGTTGCAGCTACACGATTATCAATTACATTAAAAGTGTAATTAAACCACAATATAGCTAGAGTATCACAGATATTTTTAAATTGTGTGAAGAATGTGAGTTATTGCGCCCGGTGTAGCTTAGACAGGTGCATTTTAAGGTCATTTTAGTGTGTTATATAATTTCCGTTTAGAAATTTCTTTTGACTTGAAGAAGTTACGATACTCGTTTTTATTGACGTAACACTTCTTTACCCGAGCTTGAATTGGGAAGTAAGCTGGTGAATGGGTTACGAGAGCGTTGCGAACGAAAGCCAGCGTTACGCGAACAGTGATTTCTTGTCTTGGGGTGTAAGCTGGTAAATGCGTGATAAGAGCGTTACAAACAAACGTTACGTGAATAATTATTTCGTAGTTTCATTTCGTTCTTGAACAATTTTATAATTAACATTTTCTTTTAGTCTAGTAGTGTGATCTGAGGCATTTCGCTTTTTTAAATCATTATTTATAGCGCACTGTGTTATAGTTAGTGTGACAGTTCTATTAATATCAGTTTAGTGTGGCTACGTCTCACACTCGCGATTTGTATGACGCTTTGTGTTAGTGTGCCTGGATTTTTCAAAACAGAGGTTAATTCTAATCTCATTTTTTCCGATGTTCTTACAGCTGTCATAGTCTATCTAGACGTATAAGTGATCTAAGGAGTGAAGCGGTGTTGGGACGTAAAAGAATGAAGGTGTTGGAAAGTCAACGACGGAGTCAGTACATTGGGAGATATTATTATGTATTCCGCTCTCTATAACTAATAATTAACAACTTTGTTGACTCTCCACTCCTACTTATTCGTATTTGCTTCAAATGTCCAATAATAAGTCATCGCTCCACCGATCAAATATTTTTAGTGCCATTCTTTAGGACTAATTATTGTAAGAATAGATTTCTTATCAGAGCTTGCAGAACACACAATGACTGTTATACACTTATATTATATTCCACGTAGACATATTTCGATGTAATAAGTACGATTTTGCATCTTTTGTTAGAAAAATTGGTAACTAAAGGTTATATTTGTATCAGTGAATTTATTGGCTCTTTTAACTTTTGTATTTTTTTTGTAATTATTTTATAAAAGTCTTAAACCTTCACTATGTAATAAGCATCGTTAGGAACTATTTTGGCTGGTGTAATATAAATAGCTGTAAGTTTCTTTATACAAATAAATAAATAAAGAATACCAGTACACATACATAAAGCACAAATACGGCGTTGGAAATTTTATTCGTCAGCAACCGCAATATGTAAAGAACCCCATATATAATTGTAAAGGTCTTGATGAGAAAAACTTAAAATCGTTGGTTTGTTAGTTTGGGTTTGTAAGTTCGGATTAAAAGCTATTCAAATAAATAAATAAAAAATTTATTTGGAACAATTTGACAAACCTAGGTTCCTTAAATTCAGCTTCAAAAAACGAATGTTCGTTCAAACTTTTTCCATAGAGTTACTTTGAAATGTTTTTTTTTTCACTAAAACGTGCCAACAGTGGCCATTTTGAACAAATCGGTTTGTTTGTAATTTATATTGTAAGTCACGTGTTTTCACGATTTTCTACGCCCTGTAACTCTGAATTTTCCCAGAAACCGTTTCGTTCCCGTCGCACATATATGAGGGAAGGAGACGACCTGGTACACGACGCCGCCGCAAGCATTTTAGTCGGCATCACTGTCTCGCAACAACATAGGAATAATATGAGCTTTGTTACCATCAATTATAATAAATCATTTAATCGTTCTTTTTGCGACACGCGAACTTATCCTTCCCCGGTACCAACCGCTCTTTACAAAGTAAGAATGAACGTTGTGACTCAGCGATGTCTAAATAACCTAAATCAAATGTTGCTAACTTATAAATCGTTATTATTAACCCCATCCAAAAAACATTCCAATGATGAAATAACTTCAAGTGGCAGACAGAACGAGCGTTTAAAAAACGTCGGTATCTTTTAAGAATATAGTATACTTAATACTACATTCAGAAATTATTTTAGTCATTGACGGACAATTATAGGGTCTTCTTCATTTTTAAAGTATTATTGCCGATTGAAATTTTCTTTAAATTTCGAGTTCAATAGGAAGAAAATATTCTCAAACTGAGCCGAACACCCGAAATGAGTCGAATAGCAATACATCCAACTAGATGTGTAAATACATGAATGTAAATTACATGTTTTGTCTAAATTTTGAAAATAATATATAACGAATACTTTTAACATCTATTATAATATTGATTATCATAAAAACTGGCTAAGGTTTTCTTGTTTTTCATGATCGTTCATCACGATTATTTAAAGAATTAAGCTTTATTTTAGAAGTAAAAAAATCGATGTTTATTGGTTACATATAAAAAGTACCTATAATAATTCCATGCTACATTTTCCTGTGACCATGTCAATTAGATTTTAAAGATTGACCGCTTTATTCATAATAACTCCATCCGCCAAATAAACTTATCTTAGCTGTCAAACTGTCTTGTTCTTTACTCTAATAATTAATAATATTTTTTATGGGAAAAAGTGACGACATTTGCATCGCAATTTTGAATCGCAATTGCGTTGGTTACTTTAAGACATAAGATGTTAAGACGTATGTAGGTATATATAAGTCGAGTAAATTCACTAGCTAAGTCGTGTTCCCGGTGTCAAGGGACACCGGGAACACTACTGCATGCTGTAAAAAACCTTACACAGCTAAAATAATAAAAGTTTTATTTGGAAAAATTTGACAAACTAACGTTCCTGTACAAAAAGTTAATGTTCGTATAAAAATTTTCCATAGAGTTACGTTGAAATGTGTTTTTTTCTCAAACGTGCCAACAGTGACCGCTTTGAACAAATCGGTTTGTTTGTAATTTAATAATTATTTAATTTATTAATTAATCGGAATAATTATCTAAAATAAAATTAATGAACTGTTGTTATGATTAAATCTATGATTTCATTCAAATTTCGTTCATATTGATTAATATTAACTTTATTTTTCAAAATATTCACCGCTTGTTCACTCTGACGCTTAAGTTCCGAATTGGAAGTCAAGCTGTGTGAAATATTGACGGAATTAAACAAAATATAATATGATTAGATTTAAGCCGATTTTAGTATAGCTATATCAAATATTGAGATTTATATAATGATCACTTAATAGTCATAATTACTTAACCCGGTTTCATCAATGTAATTATGTCAAAGAGGCCGTTATTTCTAAAAACAGCCGATTGGTGGGATTTTATTTATGTCGATATTTTGACATGATTTGAATTGTGAGAGATCAGTTCTTGAAATAGGTAATCAATGCTAGTCACCGGGCTCTCAAATCACATCGTTATAGTAATAGAAAGGAAATACAAAATAAATATTTAATAATGAAACTTAATAACTAACAATTAATTATTCTTTTTATTCTTTGAAGCTATCGACTCAAGACGGCAACTGACTATGCTGTAGTTCTGACAATGTTCTCGTCTGAGGTCCCTTATGAGCACAAAATACTAAGTTATCGAGGTATGGCGTGATTGTTAATCGCTAAAAACATACAAACATACAGGGTTTTGTATTATTTAGTTTTGTCTAGGGTCTGAAAAGCGAATAAATACAAAAAGTTTAGAAAATGCAAATATATAGTTATGTAAAAGCATATAGTTTAATAAAAACTGTTTTGAATTGACGACAGTCAAAGGAGTGAATGATGTTGGAAGAAGACTTTGAAATTTGACAATCCGATATTATATCATCATATCGTTCATTATCATTATAGCAAGAAAACTAAATACATTAAATTTACCGTACCAAATGTCAAAAATGTAAATGCATATGTTTTGTTAAACGGAGAGGTGATAGAACCGGTGGAATCTGCTATATTTCTTGGCATAACTCTAGATTCCAAATTACAATGGGGCCCCCATATTGAAGGATTGGCGAACAGACTTAGTTCTGCAGCATACGCGGATGAAAAGATTAGACAATTAACTGACATAGATACGGCGCGACTAGTATACTTTAGTTATTTCCATAGTATTATGTCCTATGGTATATTGCTATGGGGCAACGCTGCCGATATTAATACAATATTTGTGCTGCAGAAGAGGGCTATTCGCGCTATTTATAACCTAGGTCCTAAAGAATCATTGAGAGCAAAATTTAAAGAAATTAATATCTTGACTGTTGCTTCTCAATATATTCTTGATAATGTAATGTATGTTCATAGGCACATAAGTGAATTTGCCAGAAACTGTCATAACCATAATGTTAAAACCAGGAACAGACATAAACTTATGATGCCTACTACTCGGCTAAGTCGAGTTAGTAAGTCTTTTGTGGGGCGATGTATATGCTTTTACAACAAGATCCCAGAAAATGTTCAAAACAAAAGTATAACGTTATTCAAAAGAATTGTTAAAAAACGTTTGTGTGGTAAAGATTACTATAACATAAATGACTTTCTTAATGATACCACAGATTGAGAATGGAGTGACCGCCCTCAGGCTATTAAATAATAAGTTTAATTGTACAATATTACTTTGTAAACATATTTATTTGATGAAAAAAAAAAGCCTGCTGAGTTTGTTGCGCCCATTCTTCTCAGGCCTGAGGCATTCATTTTGGAATGGGTGGTAGTTTTTGACTTTCAATAAGTGACGTCACATCCTATTTTGAATAAAAATATTTGAATTTGAATTTGAATCAACATTTCAGTCGTAAAGGTCCACTGCTGGACAAAGGCATCATCCAAAGATCTCCACGACGATCGGTTTGGTTCTGTGCTCATCCTACGTACTCGGTAATCGGTCTATTTTTTGGGAGGCCTACCAACACTGCGTCTTCCGGTACGTGGTTGCCTTTTCTGCCCCACCGACCATCTGTATATCGAACTATATGCCCTGCGCACTGCCACTTCAGTTTCGCAATCATGGGCTTCGTCGGTGACTTTGGTTCTCCTACGGCTCTCCTCATTTCTGATTCGATCTTTCTCATTGCCCTCTGAGCGATCATTTTTCTCATCAGGCCCATACGTAAAAATTTACATTTTTTTTAACTTTACTTAAGTCTCATGTAAAGCGAAGGGCTTGTCACGTAAAAATGATCCTTTTTTAATTCTCACAACCTTATGTTTGCTGAGAATAACAGTTTTCCCGCTATTTTCCCGGCCGTGTTAACATTGACAAATATTGAACCGGACGCAACATGACAAAGAGAACTTAATAATTATTTTACAAATATGTATTTTGCGCTGTTGTAAAGATAAATGCTTTGAATAAACAAAAATGTTTTGTGGGGCCTTTAAATGGCGAAATCGTATTTGATTTTGTTGATATGTTACTCTTTATTTTATTGTTATGTTACTGACAGTCTCTTAAAGAAAAATTTAAAGAAATAAATATTATAAATGTTCATTGTCAGTACATTTATGAAAATTTAATATACGTTCACAAAAATCGTCACCTCTTTGCTCTTAATAGTGATTTTCATTATTATAACACTAGAAATAAGGGATTGCTTGTAACTAATTCTAGTGGGCTTCATAAGATACAAAATAGCTTTAAGGGTAAATGTATACACTTCTATAATAAAGTCCCAGCTCTGACGTATATCGTATTACTCCACTGCTGAATATCTAAATGATCGGACAGGCTGGGACTAGATTGTGATAATTTTATAGCGATAGAAATGACTGTACAATATTGTATACTTTTATTGAAAAGAGCGCAAAAAAAAGAATGCTGAATGTTTCTTGCGCCGTTTCTTCTCTCTCAGAGCGCCATTTGTTTCCGAAGCGGTAGTGGTATCTAGTAGTTATTAGAAATGACATCAAAAAGAATTCTGAAGGAATCAATTTTGAGAAAATTAATGCCTTTTATGCCTTTTTACTTATTCTTTATTAAAGTACAAAAAACTTATATAAACTAACATATATAGGTATAATATTAATTATTCTTTTTGTTAGGCACATCATGAGTTGATGTTTTATTTTATTTACGGTATCTGTGGATTGGTGCATCTACTTTTTGTACTTTAAGTATGTACACAATAACCAAAACTATGTTTTTAATTACTAATTTACAGTTTTTTGACTTACTCGTGTGAGGCATTAATTAATTCACGTTTGTGTATTTTTTTGCATCACTTTGCATATATTGTAATTGAAATGATTTGTAAATTTAATAGAAAATAAAAACCTGTTAAGTATAACATTATGTTTTCCAAAGAGCAACCTTAAATTTTCTTACCCGTTCTTCTCCGATTCTCCGTTCTGAAAAAAGGACATAATATTACAAGTGTAATGCAATTAGCCTACGAAATAAATATTTTTGACTAGCTGACCCGACAGACGTTGTTCTGTACATAATAAATATTAAAAAAAAACTTTGTTTAAAAAGCCGACTCCAAAACCTCAAAAGTATAAAAATAATAAAGATTTAATGTAATACACTTTTTTATGCAAATCTTTTACCTTCAATATTAATAAAATACTATTATTGTATGTGCTACCTATTGATAGGGTTTAATTTTATATATATATATAGAAAAAGTTACAAATATATAAAAATTCAAATAAGTAATTCATTTTAAACGATTCTTTCAATTTGATATCTGAACGACGACACATCAAAGGAAAAACAAAATTGTTGTTTTTATTTCATTCCGAGGATTTTTATATTTATTCACCTTTTAAACCTTCTCTGGACTTCCACAAATAAGCAATACCAATTAGCAAAATCTGTCCAGCCGTTCTCGAGTTTTAGCGAGACTAACGAACAGCAATTCATTTTTATATATATAGATTTCATTTGATGATGTACCAGATGTAAAGTGTCAAAATCTGCTTATAATAGTGTCCATACAATCTGTACTATCGCAATACAAAACAAGCTACCTCCATATCACAATTTTGTTTTGTATATAATAGTAAGTACTAAGTACACTTTGTGTAGTGTTTCTAATATATGTAGTAGTCATATGAATGAAGAGCGGAATACCACTTTGAAGTTTTTCTCTGTCTTTATGTTTGTCTCTGAAAACGGCTGGACCGATTTCCGTTGCAGATGCCATAACATGTTCAGAGGTACAATATAGGCTATTAATAAATTTAAATATTTGCTCTGTGCATCGCCGGGGCATAAAAAAAAGTAGTATCGTAAGAGGAGACTAAGGCATTCACCTGTGGGAGGCTTCTTTGCACGGGATGCCGGCTAGATTATGGGTACCACAACGGCGCCTCTTTATGTCGTGAAGCAGAAATGTGTAAGCATTATTGTAGCTACTGAAATAACTGGGCAAATGAGGCTTAACATCTTATGCCTCAAGCGCAATTGTAGTGCCGCTCAGAATTTTTGGGATTTAGAAGAATCCTGAGCGGCACTGCATTGTAATGGGCAGAGCGTATCAATTACCATCAGCTGAACGTCCTGCTCATCCTAAAATCATAAAAAAATTAGTAGCTGAAGTCGGAAATACCCGAGCTCGGCTCTCAATACCTACATCAAAACATTAAAAACAAGTCACGTACTTAAAGCACTATCATCAAATTTGTCATGAGTTCTCAGTAATGTTTGAGTGGTCATTGTTTTGCTTACTGAATACAAAGTTGAGAATTGTTAATGAATGAATAATCGAATTATTCATCCAGAATATTACGAGTTTCAACTTCCTGTTGACTGTGGATCAAAACTGCGGAGGTTCAATTGGCGCGTCTAGACCATAGACTTAGTATACTAGCGAAATAGACAAACACTTCTCCTCCTCCCTGCGTCGTAATCCTCAGTACTGAGGGTCGTGACCACGTGTATCACTTTCTCACGTATGATCGCTCTCCATCTATTCCTGTCTCTGGCGGTGTGAAAGGCATTGTGAACCGTAGAGTCGAGCGCGGAGACGATCTGGTCGGACCATCGTGTTGGACTGCGTCCACAAGGCCTCTTCCCATCTATTTTGCCGACCACAATGAGCCTCTCAAGGTTTCCATCGTCCTTCCTTGCGATGTGACCGAAGTATTCTAAAACTTTGCGCAGACATTCGGAAGACAATCGCGAGGAGATCCTGAGTTCACGCAATAGACAACCACTCTCTTCACTATCGCGAGACTAAATTTAAAATGTTCATGTGTGCTAGTTTTACAGATGTGTTAGTGAGTTAGTGAAGTGTGTAGTATTTTTTAGCTTTTGGTCAATCCCTATGACAAATATTGATAAACGGCGTCATATTCACGTACTTATACAATATTTTATTTTCTTACATAATTTTTTTCAATCAATAAAATCTTTAGAAAAAAGAGTATTTACTGTGTATTTAAAATGTAATGTTTATCACCGCTCTTCGACAACACCTCCCTAAAAGCCTCGCCTAGTATCGGAATACTGGGTCTCTAAATCTCGAGTGATTGCTAAAGAAACTGGGCGTCATTAATAGAGCACGGCAATACTTCAAGCTGGCCCACATTCTAGGCACTGTACAAAGCGCAGGTCCGGCCACACATGGAGTATTGCTGTCATCTCTGGTCTGGTGCACCCCAGTTTCAGCTCGATCCAATGACCGCGTACAACGCAGAGTAGCTCGAATTGTCGGGGAATCAGTGCTCTGTGAACGGCTGGATCACTTGGCGTTGCGTAGAGACGTCGCTTGATTGTGTGTCTTCTACCGCATTTATCACGGGGAGTGTTCCGAAGAGCTGTTTAACAGCACGACACGCCACAATTTAGGATATCATCCCCACCATCTGGATGTGTGGCGGTCCTCCACAGTGCGGTTAACAAGGAGCTTTCTTCCACGTACTACAAAGCTGTGGAATGAACTTCCTTGTGCGGTGTTGCCGGGACGATACGACATGGGTACCTTCAAAAAAAGCGCGTACACCTTCCTTAAAATCCGGCAACGCTCCTGTGATTCCTCCGGTGTTGCAAGAGATTGTGGGCGGTGGTGATCACTTAACAACAGGTGACCCGTACGCTCGTTTGTCCACCTATTCCATAAAAAAAGTAGTATTTTAGTGGTTATTTTCTATGAAAATAAACATCACGAAAGTAGTATTGATATATGTAACAACACAATCTAATATGGAAAACGAGACCATCAAATTTTTTAAATTAATATCCGTTTAAACACAGAACAATACCGATAAAAACACTAAAATTAAAACGGGGTCCAATTTGACAGGAGACTAATGGACACTAACTTGTTTCAAAACGGTTTCAGGGCCTTCATCTATTCCGTCTCTTTCTCACACTTAGATTTTTATGCAAGGATAGTTACCTCACTGTCACACAGGGTTCGTCTATTACGGTAGTTAAGCTAAGTTTATGGTTCCGTGTAAGAAATCATCAATATAATATCATAAACTAAAACTTTCTCCGAAACACGATCATCTTATGATATAAATATTATTCTGATCGATTCAGTAGTTATCGCAGTATAATCTAAAATAAAACTACACACCATTTATAACATTAATATCCGGAAGACCGAGCCTCGTATTTTTAAGAATGTACAAAACATGAACTAAAAAATCTAATAGGACATTCAATCCGGGGTCTTCTGCTTTCCGGAACACCCAATGTCCCATTTGAGCTATTATAGTATAGTATTGTAATGGCGAAATTAACCTTTGTATTCTAATGTTATTGTAGCTGTTTCTCATTAAAACACGGATAAAACTACATTTTTAAATTGAAACCTATCTAGATCGATTTATCGCCCCCGAAATCCCCTGTATACTAAATTTTATGAAAATCATTGGAGCCGTTTCTGATTTACAGATTATATATATACAAGAATTGCTCGTTTGCAGATATAATATAATATAAGTATGAAGTTTTCTTCAGTCATAATAATGTACTATAATATTAAATATTACGGACTTCAAGAGGTAGGTAGAAAAAATAAATAAGAGATAAACACACACTAACACGTGTGGTCTTATTTATGTCTAACAGAATTGATCAATGATTGCGTTACTTAAATGGCGGTGGGAGGGGCACATAACTCTAAGGACACATGGCCGTTGGGGCAGTAAAGTCCTCGAATGGCCACCATGTGTTGGAAGACGGAGTGTTGGTAGGCTGCCGCAAGATAGAACTATGATCTGGTCAAGATCACCAGAATAGATTGAAGATAAGGACAGTGCAGGGCCGACCGTCATGAAGATCTTTATTCAGCAATGGAAGTCTTTCTGCTGACGTGATGATGATGAAGAGGTTCCAATAACGGCCTGCCTGAATTATCAACGCAACTGTTAGGTTTCAGAAGGAGCTTTAACTTGTAAGTTTGTGTTAAGTGGTACTCTTAAATGACTATTATAAACAAGTATTCCTTCATTCAGTCAAATTTTAAACCCCCAGCCATACAATAACTCCTGACGTACGGCCATTAAATTTTACGAGCTGTCCCCAGTTTCGCATGTCTTATGTTCATTATGCAATGATCGAAACTAAACATTAACAGAAATAAAGTAATTTTATCATTTTGCAATATGTTTCTACTTCTTTGTATATTAATATATAGTTAAGTAATTAAGCCATTTTCTTGGGCTGAGTTGATAATTTTATGTTTTTTTTAATGGTAGAAGAGGACAAACGAGATAACAGGTTACCTTATATCAAGTAATCACTAACACCCCCATTTTCTTCAATACCAGAGGAATCACAGGAGCGTTTAGAAAAGACCGAACAATTAGAAAAGTGTACGCGCATTTTTTTACAGGTATCCATCCAGGAGTATACGCTCCTGGAAACACCGCAGAAGGAAGCTCATTAAAACCTAATACATATTTGATTCATCATCATCAGCTGAAAGATGACCACTGCTGACACAGGCCTCCCCCCAAGGTCTCCACGACGATCGGTCCTGCACTGCCCTTATCCAACGTTTTCCGGTGATCTTGAACATCAGTCCATCTTGGGGGCCTACCAACACTGCGTTCTCTATGACTCACTCTCCATGATGCCAGCTATATAATTATGGTTACCACCACGGCACCAATTTCTGCCGTAAAGCTATAAAGTGTAATTATTGTGGGACTCCATAGTTCGTGAAATTACTGGGCAAACGAGACCTTACATCTTATGTCTCAAGGTCACGAGCGCAATTGTAGTGCCGCTCAGAATTCTTGAGTATTTCAAGAATCCTGAGCGGCACTGCATTGTAATGGGCAGCGCGTATATGTATTTTCCAGCAAAACTTTCAAACAGTGCATCAATAAATTCTCTCATAGGAAATATATCCATACAAAACAAATATTGGAAATAAAAATAATTATAGGTCACCAATCGAAAAAAAACCTTCCTATCTCTCAAGTTGGACTAAACTGCACTACATGAAGTAATCCCCATTAATCATTAGTTTAGGAGTTAACTGGAAACAGACATCAGGACTCTGGATTTATGTATATTTAGAATAATATTAAAAATAATTCATTTCCCATGGAAAGCCATGACTACATTATTCCTGAATACTAGGTACATCATTTTTTTTCTATTAATAGAACATCATCTGTCTGGTGTTAGCTATTGCATTTATAAATTAACTAGCTGACCCGGCAAACATTGTTTTGCCATATAAATTATTTTTAGAGTTAGACCATTTCTTGGACATTGCAACATTACTTTATTTTATTAAAATAAAATATGTTTTCTAAAATAAACGTAGCCTAAGTAACTCCTTATTACATCAGCTACCTTCCAATAAAAGTCCCGTGATTATCGGTCCAGCCATTCCAGAGATTAGCCAGAACAAACAGACTGACAGACAGACAAAAATTGTAAAAAAGTTATTTTGGTGTTTATATATTCATATACATGTAGTAAAAAAACAGGTTATTTAAATATCACAAACAGACACTCCAATTTTATTTATATGTATAGATATAATCATAAAGACTCCATCACTTATGAAAGTGCGTAAGATAGAAGACACCTTAGTCATAATGCCTTGAGACTTCGAAGAATTCCATAAACCTTATAAAACACGACCAGTGATTTCGTAAAGAATTTTGGACAATTGTGGAGACGATAAATCTGTGATTGAGTGGTCGTGGTACTGACCTTCAGTGCGTGTGAAACATTGACATCGTGACCTAGGGATCTGTGGCTAAGGAGGCATCTGGGAAATTATTGAAGGGTTCCGTATTCTGTAATAATAAATATCACTTTATTTATAGGAAAGAACACTTATGAAAGTCAAAAGTTTTTCGGTATTTAGACACAGAATAATTCTACGCAACGCACAATTTTTTTTTTTTTATGGAATAGGAGGACAAACGAGCGTACGGGGCATCTGTTGTTAAGTGATCACCGCCGCCCACAATCTCTTGCAACACCAGAGGAATCACAGGAGCGTTGCCGGCCTTTAAGGAAGGTGTACGCGCTTTTTTTGAAGGTACCCATGTCGTATCGTCCCTGAAACACCGCACAAGGAAGCTCATTCCACAGCTTTGTAGTACGTGGAAGAAAGCTCCTTGAAAACTGCACTGTGGAGGACCGCCACACATCCAGATGGTGAGGATGATATCCTAACTTGTGGCGTGTCGTGCGAAGGTGGAATTCGGCGGCAGGAATCAGGTTAAACAGGTCTTCGGAACACTCCCCGTGATAAATGCGGTAGAAGACACACAATGAAGCGACGTCTCTACGCAACGCCAAGTGATCCAGCCGTTCACAGAGCACTGGGTCCCCGACAATTCGAGCTGCTCTGCGTTGCACGCGGTCAAATGGATCGAGCTGATACTGGGGTGCGCCAGGCCAGAGGTGACAGCAATACTCCATATATAGACGGACCTGCGCTTTGTAGAGCTCTAGAATGTGGGCCAGCTTGAAGTACTGCCCCGCACTGTTTATGACGCCAAGCTTCTTCGAAGCCACTTTGGCTTTTCCCTTCAGATGATCACGGACCACGTAGTTCTTGATTCTCTCAGGGCTCTCTTGTTCTTGATTATCTGGCGTGGCTCCCTTTCAGTACATCTCCAACCTGATCATGGAATATACTCCATGGTAGACTTGTTCCAGGATTTCCTCCTATATTTGCCTTTATTAATTTGTCCAATCAATATTCTTTCGTCAACCTCCTTTCCATGATTAAGCCGACCCAAAATTTTGTTTAATTTGTGAGTTTTTCATATGATTTTTTTTATTATATTTTTATATACTTTTAAAAATAAACCTGTTTGAAAGGTTTGAGGTGAGAGATATAAGCTATGTGAGGCTGGTTATACAGGACCACTACAAATGGAAGTTGGTAGTTTCTGTCTAACCCTGGGAAACAGTAAATATAATGTTTTGTCTTTTTGCACTTCTTCCACATGTAATATTTCACTTTACCAAATTTCATATACCTCCGTGCGCGTAATGTGCTGAAAAAAAAAATACAGTTTTCGCTTCTCGTATAAATATATGGGATGTATATTCTTGCTACAACAAGATACCAGAAAATGTTCATAATAAATGTATTACGAATTTCAAAGGAATTGTTAAAAGACTTTTAAGTGGTAAGGGTTACTTACTATTTTATAAATGGCTTTCTGATACCACAGATTGGAAATGACCGCCGTCAGGCTATTTTAATTATAAATTTGATTATATCGAAATTTTATTTCAAATATTCCCTTCGCGCATTTTTCTCAGTTCTGAGGCATTCATTTCCGAATGAGTAGTACTTTTTGACCTTCAATGAGTGATTTTATATCCTATATTGGATAAAAATATTTGAACTTGAATAGATAGATAATGATCAAAAGCAAATATTTATGACAAGACGGTACGATTTATCATATAAAGTAGAGGCAATAATTCGAAACACAACGGATCCCCAAATGCGAGCGTCGGGTCGACACGGGCCAATAATTTTCGAGAATCCCCAAAGATCACGAAGTCACTGTTATTATTTCTTTTATTAAATCACTGAACAAAAACAGTTTAAGTTTTTCCCATAAAGCCTCGGTTTGATGTCATTTGTTATGTATATAGTTTTGACTTTGACATTGTCTTGAATTCGTGTCTGATATGAATATGTGGTCACCATAATTCCATTAAGTATATGTTTATTAAGGAAACAAATAGGAGGACAAGGATACATCAGTATCAATGAACTTCTATACGTATAGACAATATCAAATATCAGGCCATATAAAACAAAGCGAAAATATGGAAGACCCCACAAATTGTAGTGCCGCTCAGAGTTTTTCAAGAATCGTGAAAGGCACAGCATTATAATAGGCAGGGCGTATCAATTACCATCAGTTGAACGTCCTGCTCGTCCAGTCCCCTATTGACATTAAAAAAATTACACGAATATAAGCTTCGACTGCTATATCTATACATTGCCGCATTTACTCCAGTTGTTTAATATATTCTTGATCAATAAGCAGCAATGTAAAACAAATATTCAGTTCTGATTTGATTCAGACAGTGATATTTGGAGAATAGTCTGCTTACTTTGTCTTTAAGTACACTTTTGCCGATCCGCTATCAGACTGCGAAAGATAATAATGTCCTAATATGTGTATTCATCACTATAGTAAAAACTTGACAACAGAATGTAAAGATAAGTAAACAATAGAATATTGAGGGCGAATACAACAATAAATAAATCAAGACACCGACAGACATACTAGTGAATAAAGATACAAGGCTTAACGTAAGGACAATAATTGTTGTTTTAACTTATTCTTAAATGAAGCAGTAGAGGAGGGCGAAAACAGACTGACATTAGTGTGAGAATTCAGTGAAGAACACAATGTCAATTCACAGAACGTCATTCGTGAAGAGGCGCGTGAAACCTAATAGTGGTACTGGGAGTCGGTAGGTTAAAAGTTCTGTATGTGCGTAGTAAAACCCTTAATAGCATATTGATGAGTTCACACCCATTCAGACAAACTGTAAGGGCTAAATTTCACCGAGATAATACGGTGACACAACCAGTCGCCGCTACCAACAAAATGTATGCAGCTCTATAGACAAG
>CATIXQ010000014.1:3636514-3733082 GCA_949711755.1 Leptidea juvernica | reverse complement strand
GTACGCTCGTTTGTCCTCCTGTACGCTCGTTTGTCCTCCTGTACGCTCGTTTGTCCTCCTGTTTCTGAGTTACGTGCCAGAATTCGAATTGTCGTGTTCTCTCGAATTGGCGATTCAACATCTTCTGAGGATGCCTCGTGTAGAGGCGAAACACGTGTCAAATTGATTGAAGACGTATCTTAGTGGAATTCACACTCAAGGAAGCTCACAACAATTGGACAATTATGGATTTTCACAAAATTACGCCTAATTCAATAAATTTTCTACTGTTTCATAAAAACTAATGTATTTCAGCTCTCAAACAGTGGAGACGACGCTAAATGTTTTTTACCTCTTTGGTTCATTTTGGACTTATATTTTGTTCATGCTCTACTCCACCACTCTAAAAACTTACTCCCTTATTCAGAATAGTCTACTTACTTAAAACATTGGTAATTCCCACTCTGTCTCCTTCTATTGACCTAAGTCAGAATGAGAAAAAACACTCCTTAGCGGCTGTTTAAGGTTAGCGGACCATTATGAATAAGGGGGTTAAAGTATACTAGAATAGAAAAACAAAATCCCTAACGGAAAAGGAAAGCGAATCTATTGTGACTGTAACCTATTTTGATTGACAAGTCGTAAACAGTCAGCCACGCCTGGCATCAGCTCATTAGTTTTTGAATACTAAGCACACTTTTACAAATCACAAAAAAAAGTAACGCTTTCTAGGGCTGTCGGGTCATCTATACACTGGTATATTCTCAGTCTATGGTACGCTTTATAACAGCTGTGAAAACATAACATAACAAAAGTGAGTTTAGAGCTAACCTCTATTTAGAGCAATGCACGCACACTATAACAAAGTGTCATACAAAACGCGAGTGTAAGCACAGTAAAGTATTAAGCCTGGCCTGTTTTTATCGGTTGTCTAATAACAAGAGACTCTATCTTGACGTATATATTATCTTAGACATATAATATAATAATATATAATATAATATTGACACACTTTTTACACAAATTATCTTCCCCAAGTTAAGCATATATAGCCTGTGTTATGGGTAACTTAAACAACAATATACTTACTTAAACATACATAAACTCATATAAACATACATAAATATATTTAAACATCCATAACTCGGAAACAAACATCCATATTCATCATATAAATGCTTGCACCTACCGGGATTCGAACCCGGGACCTCCAGCTTAGTAGGTAAGATGGCTAACCACTCGGCTATTATATGCAGGTTGTCATACATATACGAGTACATCCCTTAATCTCTTGTACCAAAACACAAACAAAATATTATGCTAATGATAAAAGCCAAATATTCCGCTTTGCAGACATATCAATTATTCTTTTTCTCGATCAAACGATGCATCGAATTAGTAAACGAATTCAAGAAATCGATCTTATCATTAGATCGTTTTAAATCTAAAAGATGACTTGGAAATGTCTGTCTGTATAATTTAGAATGTTTTTGTTAAGGGTATCATTTCGTTAAAACCTTACTAAAGGGATTCGAATTGGTAACCAAATTTAGCACGAAATTATTGTGTGATTTTATGCAATTAATTTCGATTTGCAAGAAGTCGTAATTTGAGTAAGGATCACTTAAATTTAAAAGATTGTATGTTAGATATTTTTATGCATTTTATGGATAGGATATTAAATGAGACTGACATAATACGCTTGGCTTTTTTACACTCCTTAGGACAGGTAAAGTCGGCTAAGAGTGATTCAAATCGGTGAGGTGTATTTTAAATCAAATCAAAACCACTTTAATCTAGGCCAAATAAATGACGTTTATGAATGTCAAAAGTTATATACTTTTTAATATTTAAGCCCACTTAAGAGAAGGTTGATAATGAATCTAGGGACCGAGCCAAAGGCGTTAAGGAATCGAGTAGAGCTACGTTACAAATCTCAAACAAGATCGCCATAGTTTTAATTCAGAATCAGAAGCATTTTTCATTTATTACAAACATAATACAATTATCGTTACAAAAATAAGAAAACTATATCATGTTAAATAATATTGGTAAACAGTTTTTTCATACAATTTTTATCTAGATTTTTTTTATGGACTAGGAGGACAAACGAGCGTACGGGTCACCTGGTGTTAAGTGATCACCGCCGCCCACAATCTCTTGCAACACCAGAGGAAACACAAGAGCGTTGCCGGCCTTTAAGGAAGGAGTATGCGCTTTTTTTGAAGGTACCCATGTCGTATCGTCGCGGAAACACCGCATAAGGAAGCTCATTCCATAGCTTTGTAGTAGGTGGAAGAAAGCTCCTTGAAAACCGCACTGTGGAGGACCGCCACACATCCAGATGGTGGGGATGAGATCCTAACTTGTGGCGTGTCGTGTGAAGGTGGAATTCGGCGGCAGGAATCAGGTTAAACAGCTCTTCGGAACACTCCCCGTGATATATGTGGTAGAACACACACAATGAAGCGACATCTCTACGCAACGCCAAGATTGAATGACTAATGCCTCCAAGAGTAAAAGTTAGGGGTTACTTCGGTGATTTTTTTTTCGGTTGTCTATTAAAGATAGAAATGTAAAAAAATGAATTTTCTTCTCATATTCTGTAGACATATAACTATTTTTTGTAAAAACAAAAGGTTTATATTAAGAGTTAAGAAATGGATACAATTATGCCCTATTTTGCAGATTTCTCTATCTTAAATCAACAATTAGAGCTTCATCGTTTTATGAAGTATTTTAATAACAGTCTTTGTAAAGTGATGCGACAAAAAAAAAACTCAATGTCTTACACTGTAAGTGACAAAAAATTGTAATGTAAATTAATAAGTACAAACACAATAGTTGTTGAGATAGATTGAGATTGAGATACAATAGATGCATCAATCCACACATAATGTAAATCCCGACTATAATTTTATAAATGTGAATGTAAATTTGTGTATTATACTTTCACGCCTGACACACCGAACCGATTTTGATAAAATTTAGTACAGAGATAGACTAGAGCTTGAAAAAGGAAATAGGCTATCTTGCAAAAAAATATATATGGAGGGGTTGACATAGGGGATGGCAAACTGCAAGATAAAACCATGAAACTTTGTATTAAGGCACTTGATGAGAAATAATGCATATATATTTGTTCAAGCATTTTTGAAACTTTGACCTACATGGGGATCAAATAGGAGATTAAAGTTCACAGGGAAATTTAAAACTTTTGAAGAGGCTATCCACAATAACAAGGGATATGCGCTGTATTGTAGAAGAGCGCTGCCAGCAGCGGAAAGAGCAGTTTGTGTACGAATTATTTGAAAAGTATCCTAAAAAATAAAAAAAAATCGCAAAGTAAACATTCAGCTCGGACGAAGTCGCGGATAAACGCTAGTAAATATATAATTATGCTAAAAGTGTTAGTTTTTTTATCAGCCTATCGAATCCCACTACTGGGCAAAGGCCTCCCCTACCTTACTTCTTATCGAGGACCTGTGCCAACTTTGATCAGGTCTTATTATAGGCATCCAGATCGTGACACCATCATTTTCGGGGTCTGCCTCGACTTCTTTGCCCGTCCTGAGTCACACAATGCGTAACAACATGTGCCCATCAGTCTGTGTGTATCCGACATACATTCCCAGCCCAGTTCCACTCAATCCTGGCTTAATTTTTTCTCCTACATCAGCAATCCCATTTTTAGAGAGCATTTATATTTATAATAGTAATAATGTACAATAGTATAATATCGGGAGGACCGAGCCTTGCTCGGATTTTTAAGAAAGTACAAAACCTAAACAAAAAAAAAACTAATAGGACATCTGGATTCCAACCAGGGTCTTCTGCTTTCCGGACCACCCAATGTCCCAACTGAGCTATTATAGTCTTTTATATAGTGTCAAAATTTACCTTTGTATTCTAATGTTAAAACTACATTTTTTTAAATTGAAACCTAGCTAGATCGATTTCTTGTCCCCCTAGCTACATGCATACTAAATTTATTATAATATGTATTATTAGTATTTTATAATATGTACAAGAATTGCTCGTTTAAAGATATAAGATATAAGTATTTTTACAATGTTTTGTTGTATTAGTAACTATAATATTGTTGTTAATTATATTACTAGTTGAAATAGGTCAGCTCACGAAATTTTGTGGAATTTTTTTTATAGTTTAATTTATTACTTTTCTATTATGATATTATTATGTAAGTACGGTAACCCTTTATATATGTATAACCTGTATTTTGTAGTATGACAATCCACAACACCACCTGAGGTTCTCCGGATGACCAGCGCTGATCAGTATTATGCCGAGGTGAACTCCAATTCTGCATTTTAATATTAATTAATAAATAAGTATACTTTTACTACTACTAGATTTAAGTTGCAGAATAAATGATTTTTCTTTCTTTCTTTCTCATGTATTAGTTACTTAACTTATTTTATATTTCCGGCGGTTTTTAATTGGACTTATAATAAATTATTGTGTAATAAAATTATCTAAGACAATATCAGGACTACGCTTCAAGCTTGAACAGATAAATGGGTTTTGCAATGAAAAGGCATATTTTGTGAAAGCGTTCGTTCAGAAATTGTTCGGGCGTCCATTCAGGCTTAATGTTGGGGAAATAATTTGTTATCTAACGAGATAACGGGTTGTGTATTCACAGTTAGCGGTATATGTTTAAGATTTAATTTTATTTGTGTTAATTATCTAAATATATATGGTGAAAATGGTCTTTGTTTGTGGCTCAAACACGCCTATACCAATGATCGTATCGACATGAAACTACCACCATTCGATGTGAAATTTATTCTAGATGGTTTATGGCTACTTATTTTTCGAATTACAATGTTCTTTCATTAATTTATTCCCTTTTAAAAATTGCACAGCGAAGCGGGTGGGAAAATCTAGTGCAAATTATATATTTAAACACCGATCAAGTACGTGTCGCATACAAGAGGTTGTTGGTTGGTAGGGTGCAAGAGAACGATATATTTAATACAAAATACACACTTTCGTTTAATATATTTAATACGTTTCATTGCGAGATTGAATCAGAAATGAGGAGATCCGTAGGAGAACCAAAATCACTGATATAGGTAATCCAGATGGTTGCGAAACTGAAGTGGCAGTGGGCAGGGCAGATAGCTCGACGGACAGATGGCAGTTGGCGTAGTAAAGTCCTTGAATGGTGACCACGTACTGGAAGATGTAATTTTGGTAGGTTATCCCCCACAAGATGGCCCGATGATTTTGTCAAGATTGCTGAAATAGGTTGGGTGAGGGCAGCGCAGGACCGATCGTCGTGGAGATCTTCTGAGAACGCCTTTGTCCAGCAGTGGACGTCTTCCGTCTGATATTACTTACATAGACAAATATATATCAACATGCATGACTTGAAAATGGACATCCATATTTATCACATAAATATTCCCACCCACCGGAATTGAAATTATTTGTAAAACTATGAAGCTGTAAATATTGATTTAAAAGAGTGCCAACGAGTTTTTTTACCAGTTCACTTCTCATAAAAGCTCAAACTTTTCCGAAATGGTTGGTAAATGTAAAAGGAAAAGAAAATTTTCCACATTCAATTCTTAAGCCTACCTACATGAATAAATAGATTTTAATTTGATTTGATAAGAGTCTGTTATGGATACAGATAAAAAGCGAAATCCTCTGCCCGTTTAAATATTGTTGGGTCAACAAAGACATGTCAAAATTATTTATGACGTGGCATAAGAACCTGGATAGGTACCTACCTACATTCACCATATAAAATTATAGCTAGTGGTTTAAAATATCAAGAAAAGTTTGTGTGCGCAAGAAGCACTACCGAGACCCCAGCCAAGTCGAACAAGAATAATGTGACACGGCCGTACCATATTTTTCTCGAAGCAGTACAGGCCATTTTCGACCCTCTATAACTTAATAGATAAAATAAGAATTAAATCAGATTGTTTAGTACGATGGCTAAGTCTATCTATTTATTTAAAACATAAAATATTTTCAAAATTGATATTATGGTCACTGTAAGATATTGTTAGGTTAACTAGTTATGTAATAAAATAAAAGACAAAAGACCCTTAAGTAATTAGGCACTAAATAAATTAACCCTCTTTGTAACACATGGATCTTACAAATTTTTACGGAAGAAGAACTGATTTGCGCGACTGGTTTTTTTTTTATAAGTAATGTTTTTGATGGTAGAGGTACTTATTTGAAGTAACAAAACAAAAATGATTTAAAAAATATTCTTTGTGCTTTTTTACGTTTGTATAAAGAACAATATTGTAATAAATAATGTATTTAGTATAACCAATATACAAGCTTTGCAAATTGCAAGTTTGCTAAAAGATTTGAACTCAGGAATCCTTAGTAATGAAGTCACTACACAAAAAATAATTATAATAAGCTCGTTCTCAGGTTTTAAATATATATTATTAACGAATTAATGGGAGTTATATTATGAATTGTAGACTAACTGCCGTTCCCAATATACTATCTACAGATAGAGATAAATTACTACCTACTACTGTCAGTAATTCAGCTGTCAATAATCTGAAGCTGTCCCGATATACCCGCTAAGTCATTCTTATCGCCAGTTCACTGTTGCAATTTCCATACAAACTTCTATATCTGGTAAGCTATACGTCGTCCCATTTACAGACAGCGTGTACGGATAGGATGAGTTACCGTCGATAAGTCTATTGGGACAGAAAAGTAAGGGCCACAACCGGAGATAGACAGGATATTGGTTATGGCCGTTATCAATAAATAGTAATAGTTAATAGTATTGCAAGTAAGTGAGTAACATCTATAAGCAAGAAACAACCGGAAGGAAAAAAGAAATTTGGTATTAATATACTGACCAGGATTTACCGCCCAAGGTATGTATATCTATAATTATTTGTTCGAAATAACGCAACATCAAAAAGTTTAATATACTAGTAATAAATGAAAGTATAAAATTACATATAATTATACCACTCGAATCGTCCGATAATCGTGACTGGCTGAATACGAGGGCACGTTGATTCGAACATAATTCTTTATCTGTGCTTGTTTTTGACGTTATACACGTCAAATCAAATTTGGCGGGAATTTAATTAGCAAATATTGATGAGTCATCGGTTCGAAATGCTTTTAAGTTGTTTTACGTGCGCTTATACTTACATACTTATATGAGACAAAATATGTTAAGGCTTAATTTAATTATTTCATTTTTTACTTAAAATATTCAATGTTCACTATTACCGCCCATACTCTCAGAAGAATCACATAACCTTTAGGTCATTTAAGGTGAGTGTACCTACGCGTTTTTTTTACATCGGGCGGACCTACTGAAAACATTCGTGGCTGTATGGACTCGAACCCTTTGCCTGTCCTAATATTGGACGAGGAAGCCAAAAAAACAAGACAACTTTCGGCGAACTATTCTCCGACTATGGCAGAGCCTAAGATAGTCCTGGGGCTAAGTTTTTTACTGTCACATTAAGTAAACGGTTATCGGAAGTAACTCAACATATCAGAGTTTTGCCGTTACTTTACGAGGGATTCAACGTGCAAGTGTCGTTCATCTTCTTATTATTATCATTAATCGAGATTATGCCGCAATTTCACTCAGGGTCACATTGGGGCATAATCTCAATAATTGAGGGCATAGTCTCTACTTGATGCTTGAGCCAAGTAGGTCTTCTGCCTGAAGTTGGGGAGGGCTTTAAAGCACTCCCCCGTGGCGATGGCTTCACACTCAAGTGGGATATATTAGGAGTCTTTGTAGGAATCCTGTCAGATTCTGCATAGGCTGGAATCAGTGAGATAATTTTTAGCTAGATATCTTTTTAGCTTGCAATGTTCAGTGAGAAAGTATAAGAGAGTTTGTACTTGATGCTGTCGTCTTGACACGGGCCGACTCTCCTACATTGTATCTATTGAGTCGGGTTCTCATATTATGTAGTTCGTCCAGAATTGCTTAAAGTTTTGGTATGTAAAAGTAATAATTCTAATATCACACAAGTGCTGCCCCGGCAGATATTGTTTTGCCATATAAATTAAGTACCCCAAGCCCGCTCATTGTATGAATTGTCATAATATGTAATGAAATGTCATTGATTGAATTATTTGTATTGCGAATACATAGCGCAAAAAATATGGGTTCCGTATACGTTATTGTTACAGTTTGGGATTGTTTTATGAAAAAGAGATTTTCTTTTGCATAAAAACGTTTCCACTTTATTAATGACATTGCACACAGATACAGAATAGCCACAGACTATTTAGTTGTAGGTAGATACAAGTCACAACAGATAATATAAATGCGGTCAATCAACGAACGAATCGAATTCTATATTCAATAGTAATCATCAACACATTATATACCTGAACGTTCTCCGAAACACGCTGTATCTTATGGTATAGGTATTATTCCAATCGGCTTAGTACTTTTCACAGTATAAGCGAAGGAATAATACGGCTATCCATTTATTAATATACATAGTTTAAATATTACCTGTGTCTCTAAAGACAATGTTCAATCAAGTATTGATGTTATCTGCGTAACTTTTTGTTATCTCCGTTCATTACAAGTCATTATTATGTTTTGGTGTATGGCAACATCGCTGGTTCCCTGCTGTTCAGGTATGCTTCTCATCTGTAACGTAAGTATAATATTCTTTGATGACTAATCATGAAACAGTTTGAGAATTGTTGCTTTTATTTTGAACAAGTCTTAGATCTTTGTGTTTAAAGTTTTATTATTTCCGGATTCTTTTATTCTTTCAATATTGCGTCTAAAACAATATTTTAATGTCATTTTATACATGTCAATAATACGGAAGGCGTTATTTAAATTTGAACCCTTAATTTCGCGTGCTCAGGTATCTGCTGCATTGATTATAAGATTATTTTGACAATTCCCAAAAAGTAGAAATGAATGTCTGGCCACTTCATATTTGAAGCTTACATAACCTTTCCGAAGTAGAGATAAATGGAAAAGTAATAAATTTTATGTGATACACTGTCTTTTGCGGTAGTGCGTCCATAGCGAAACCGCAGACCTATTTTCGGCGTTGAATTAAAATTATAAGTAAGAGATATATAGGGTTCCGGGAATCCGGACTTTTTCTTCTTTAAGGTTTTTTTTTTCAAAATTCCTTAAATAGATATTAAAATTTTTGCGTTATTATCTAATGATAAACTAATCGTAATCGTTTTTGCTTCTTAATTAATTTTCAATAACAATTGCAATTTTTTACATCAAATAAAAATTCAAATATTTTTATTCATAATTCTTATTGGACGTCAAAAACTACCACTCATTCGAAATATTATAGACCTGAGAAGAATTGGTGCAAGAAACTCAGCAGGCTTTTTTTTTTAATTTAGTTACTATATGTACACATGTACCGTAAAATAAAATTAATAATTAGATAGCCTAAGGGTGTTCGCTCAATTCCCAGTCTGTTGTATCATTAAGAAAATCATTTATGTTATAGTAGCCTTTACGACACAAACGTTTTTTAACAATTCTTTTGAATAACGTAATACTTTTGTTTTGAACATTTTCTGGCATTTTGTTGTAAAAGCATATACATCGCCCCACAAAAGACTTACTAACTCGACTTAGCCGAGTAGTAGGCATTATAAGTTTATGTCTGTTCCTGGTGTTAACAGTATGGTTATGACAGTTTTTAGCAAATTCACTTATGTGTCTATGAACATACATTACATTATCAAGAATATATTGAGAATAAGAATTAAGAAAAGAATGAACACAGTTGCTATAAAATATATACCTCTTCTACCACTTTGCGTTTCATTCAAACTAATGTCATTATTTTTCTCCTTATCTATCCAATTGAAACCGAAAGGGACAGGACGATTAATAATTTCGAGTGTAACTCTAGTATATTGCTTCTAAGAGCTGTAAAAAATAATTTATTCTGGCTACCTGAGTTGGGACACAAAAAGTGACCCCTTATTAGGTACAAGTTACAACCGGCACATCATTGATCATTCAAGAATTCCTGGTTTTAGAATTATAAATGTCGTGAGTTCAAAACAAGCTATGGCCGTCTGTTTTTTTTTTTTTTGGGTTCCGTAACTCGTAGGTCGAACTTTTATCGAAATGTACTATTTTCTTTTCAACTCTCGTAATGTACGCTCCGATCAAACTTAGATACGTATTAAAAAACAACTACTTCCTAGATCTCGACCAAAACAATTTTCGGTGGAAGTTTGCAGGTCGTATACATCATATATTTTTTTAGTTTTATCATTCTCTTATTTTGGAGGTTACAGGGAGGGGGGGGGACACATTTTACCACTTTGGAAGAGTCTCTCGCGCAAAGTAGAGTTTAGAATAAAACCATATTAGAACCTCAATGTCATTTTTAAAGACCTATCCTATTTTATATGAATGGGTAAAACACGTATGGGTTTGATGAAAAAAAACCTTGAGTTCCAATTCTAAGTAAAATTTATTGTTTTTTTTAAGCTATTGCATAGCTTCTGTCGCGGGCCTAAAGCGTGGAGGCAGAATCCAGAAATTCCGTAACGAAAATAACCTAACACTTACTTACTAGATCTATATAGATATTTCGCCACAGTCATTACAGTTGCCGTGAAACAGCGGTTATCACATATGCTCGTTGTGCAGAAGGTCCCAGGTTCGAGCCTGGCGTACATCTTGATTCTTTTTAATTTCTTTATTTTTTTTAAAACGATATTTTAAATTTTATTATTATGACAAGCATTTTTATTTTGTTTCACCTGTCCCGTTGTCGGGCTGTAATGAAATCTTGCAAGTTAAATTTTTACTCAGTTCCCGTTTGCTTTTTTTAAATTAATTTTATTAAAAAAAAATACTGCATAAATAAAATAAATAAATATTTATAATTGCATAAGTTGATAAAAAATGCTATGCAATAGCTTTACCGCGGCAGTCCCCGAGTGCCACACCGTCTTTTTTTTCTATTTTTATGAAAATGTTAATGCGGTTCACAGAATACATCTACTTACCAAGTTTCAATAATATAGTTCTTATAGTTTTGGAAATAAGCAGCTGTGACATACACGGACAAACGTACAGACATGACGAATCTTTAAGGGTTCCATTTTTTTTCCATTTGGCTACTGAACCCTAATAATAAACTGAAATTGACTGCAACTATCATGAAGCACTAAAATCTCTAAATACCTTCAAAGCGAAAAATTGTGCGGTATGTATGTATCTTTTAAAAGCTTTAGATTTAATTGTGAGGGGAAAGAAACAAAGAAATTACTTGATAGAAACCTTAAAACTGACCTCTGAACTATAACAGATAAGGACTGGCGTGTCTGAATGTTTGTCTCCGTCACGGTTTGGCTCTTAATAGTTTTTATTGGTCGAGCACTTAAATACCGTGACGGTTTGGGTAAGTTCCGATGTTGTTAAGGCGAAGTTTGTCGAAAAATAATATAATTTTTATTTTATGTGAGAACAAACGATTATGGGTCGTGGCAACACTGTTTGCTACTGGTTGTCAAATAACCTTCTTCTGATTTAAATAAAATATTAAAAAAAAATTATAAAAAAATATTATTTATTATAAAATCGATAGTTATTCGGTAGCTACTTGAAAATTGACTATTGTATATACATTTTTTGGTCCCTAAATATTAATTAACATAATATTCAGACACTTTTATATACATCAACTGGCGCCAAACTAGGCATAGCCTTATATTTAATAGGTTTAACACAATAAAAATACATATAAAAAATAATATTCATAATGATTGACTCATAAAAAAACACCTGCATTCATCATATAAATGTTTGCCCCTACCGGGATTCGAACCTCTACCTCAGTATCACTGAACACTGCTAGACAATCTATCCGATGAAGACGTCGCTATGGGGTAGATTGTCTAAAAAAATTATGTGTACTGTTTATCTTTTTTAGATTTAAATTTTAATAAGTAATCTCGCAATATGGTGCACATTCCCCTTAAGTCATACTTGGTTGGTCACAGTGAATGACGTCATGCTATTAACTACAAATTTAATATTAGGCAGTTTCTTAGTAAAAAGCCGTCTTATTCTGAAATAGGAGCAAGATAAACTAACAAAAGAAATGCCTTTTAAATTAAAAAACAAGAAATTAAGAATATGTAATATAAAAAAAACCGACTAAACTCATGCATAATTTATAGAAATGGTAAGTACTAATTAAAAACAAATTTCCTCTACAACATTTTAAAGGTGCCAAGACAAACATAAAAATTTATACATTAACGGCCTTACAAATAAGCTATGGTATAAAGTTATACCTCTGAATAAACCAAGAATTAGAAAAATGTTTAGAGATAGACATTTTGCTTATGATTGGTTTATTCGGGCGTATAACGTTTGCCGCGTTTATTTGGAAGGCTGCTTGACATTCGGAATACTTCTAAATTATCATTGTAATGACAGTGTTGTCAATATGATATATGACTATATGTCAACATTTTGCATATTCTTGGTTTATTCTCTGGTATTACGTCATCATACCAAGTTTACTTGTGAGGCCGTAAATATTTATATAACACTAGCTGACACAGCAAACGTTGTATTTCCGATATTAAAATCGCGATACAAAAGTAACTGTTAATCGTAGATAGGTTAAAATTTGAAATAGTATGTATTTTTTAATGCTAACTCATAATCAAACAAATTTAAAAAAAAAAGTCAAAAGAAATAAAAGAAAAATTTCGTGTGGACCATCCTTAACATTTAGGGGATTGAAAAATAGATGTTGTCCGATTCTCAGACCTACCCAATATGCACTCAATATTTCATGAGAATCGGTCAAGCCGTTTCGGAGGAGTTCAAAGTTTAACACCATAACACGAGAATTTTATATATTAGATAACTAATGCAATGTCAATACGAAATATTTTGTTTTCAGGTAGACATAAGTAATTACTAGCAAACGAAAAAGCAATTCAAATCCCGTGGAGATATGAGGTACCAACATACAAAAACAAACAGTCGAATCAAGAACCTTCTCCTATTTTGAAGTAGGTTAAAAAAAGCTTTTTACCATACACAAATGAACATTAAAACGGTTTTTATTACAAAAAACCAATTGTTATCTATCTGTCTGTTTGTTCTGGATTTTTTCATAAACGGCTGAACCTATTTGACCAATACCTACTATTACTATTAATTTAGTTTGTTAAAGTTGTACTGTAGTGTACAGAAATAGATTCTCAAATAAATTACTTATATTATTACAATTTGAAAGAATATTATAAGGCCATTACGTGATTTATTGCTTGAGGATTTTGCGTGGGATTGGGGTCAAAAGGTTTAGCCACATTAATTAAGTCAGCTGCAATTTTATTTGAAGGTGCATCTCTCAGTTCATTTTTTATGGAAAAAAAAGAACTGAGAGATGCACATTAAAACGAGCGTACTGTTATACGGAATTAAAATTGTCCCTTTTTAAAAGAATGCTCGGAGAGTTTCTTGCGCCGCTGTCTTTTCTCTCAGAGCACCATTTGTTACCGAAGCGGTAGTAGTATCTAGTATATTAGAAATGACATCTAAAAGAATTAAAAAGGAATCAATTTTGAGAAAATAAATGCCTTTCATGAATTTTAAAGAGAAATGTTTTTTTCACAAACTACAATCATTAATGAGACAGTAGAATAGATACAGTGAAATTAGTTAATTAATAAGTTAAATTATAAAAAAGTAGATTTAATAAGACGTGTATTATGATAGAAGACCGTCGATTGACTGATTAACAATTACTCTTGCTCCCGTTAGGTCGTGGACTGTGGTGTATATTTATTGAAGTAGGCGTTAATTTGCGGAAATCCATAATTATCCAAATGATTTGAGTTTTCTTTAGTGTTAATTCCGCCAATATTTGTCTTTAAGCAATTCGACACGTGTTTCGCCTCTACACGAGGCATCCTCGGGACAGGACGAGAGTCTCGTGTCATATTTTGGCGACTCAACATGCCTTGAGGATGCCTCGTGTAGAGGCGAGTCACTGTCATATTGTTTAAAGACAAATATTGGCGGAATTAACACAGAATAATCGACGGACAATCCTAACCATAAGATGGAATGGACCAACATTAGGCAAACGAAGAGTCGGCTGAACTAAACAAACGGTGGACTGATGACATAATAGAGATTGAAGGAAAAGACTGGATGCATAAAAGCAAAAATAGAATACTTTGGCAAAAACTGGAGGAGGCCTTTGCTCTAAGGAGATCCACAACTCAAATAAATAGAGGCTTAAGCAACTAATCTTACTAACACAACTTACAAACAATTAGAATTTTATCTTACCTACTAATACTAGTAATAATTTGTTTTGTGTAAAAGGAATTAATAATAAATTTTGTGGTATAAATGAGGCTTTATTATTATCTAAGTTATATCGAAGGTTCTCTTATCTAAGTTATTTGTAATTGTATATAATAATACTATATGTAGAACGCTTCAGGGAGAATAAGACAATATGTAGAATATTTGTAAGTAAAGTGCGCTGGTAACCTGGGTATTGTTCTAAAACAATATTATCAGTAATGCCTTAAGCAGACTTTAAGGCATTAACCACGCCCCGTTTTATAGATTTAACACACGATAATTGCTGGCTTAGTTATATTATATTAACCATATTAACCCCTTGGTAAAATGGTATTAGATTTGTTAAGAATTATAAAGTACCAAAGTTCTCTAGTACTTCTAAATTACATTACATCAAGTAATAAAAAATAAACTACGTTTAAAAAAACCGACTTCAAAAACTGAAAAGTATCAAATAACTAAAAATATAATACACCTCTTATGCAAACCTTTACCTTTAATATTAATAAAATACTATTATTTAAATGTGCTACCTATTGATAGGTTTAAAGTCAGTGCCAGTTTTCAATTAGTGACACTTATTACTACTAATTTAAATTAAATTTTGCTACATCAATTCCTTAAGGTTTAAAAATGCTCTAATATTCATAATTATGTAAAATTATTTGATCTGAATGAGTAAATGAATTTTTATTTTAGTGAACATTGCATATTTATGTTTTACCTTCTAGAAGCTTCTAACAATTTCCAGTAACGGACATTGGCCAATAAAAATCAAATCCATACCTCGTTCTAACATGTCTTCATCTAAGCCTAACATACGGTCGATTTAACCTTTACAAAGTTAACTTTAAACTTCTTGCCATACGATATTAAACTTTGCTCGGTCGAATTAGAGGTTGTAAAACTGAAAACAGGTGATTTACCTAGTTGTTATTTTGAATGGAATACGTGGCATATGATGCAGTTTTTCGCATTGAGATCTGGAATTGAGTTCGCGCTTTGAGAATTTACTAAAATGGAGATGACATTTACAAAAAAAAATGACAAAAAAATCGGAGAGTCTCTACATTATATTTTTTTAAATACATATTTATAAATTATTAAAATATATATCTATCTCTCCCAAAGGTATAGAACGAAAGTATGAAATATGGTAAATTTTAATATTTTACAAAGAGCGACATTGGTTTCCGAATCAGTGGTAGTGTTAGAAGTGACATTAAAAATAATTGTAAGGGAATTAATTTTGAGAAATTAAATGCCCTTTATGCGTTTCATTCCATTTAATAAATAAGAAATATACTGATACGCTAACCAGTTGAGAAAACAGGATGGAATGTAGTGCGAGACAATATGATTTTGGCACTCAACTTTTGTTGATGATATATATGTAGAAGGGGTGGTAACTTGAACATACCAGTTTTACCAGTGGGAGGCTCCTTTGCTCAGGATGCCGGCTAGATTATGGGTACCACAACGGCGCCTTTTTCTGCAGTGAAGCAGTAATGTGTAAATATTATTGTGTCTCGGTCTGCAGGGCGACGTAGCTAGTGAAATTACTGGACGAATTAGGCTTAACATTTTATGTCTCAAGGTGACGAGCGCAATTGTAGTGCTGCTCAGAATATTTGGATTTTTCAATAATTCTCAGCGGCACTACATTGTTATGAGCATGGCGTATCAATTATACCATCAGCTCAACTTCCTGCTCGTTACGTCCCTTATTGTTTTTTATGACAATAATAAACTCACAATTCTTTTAATCACTGTATTTGGCAGAGTTTCCACATAGAATTAACAATAAGTAATGATTCACTGGAACTTAGCACTCTAGTTTATATAAGGCAAGACTACCGACTATGTTGATAGCTGCTGATAACTGCTATAGTACCAACTAACTTTCACGAATCAAATTAAAGTTAATTTTAATAAAAATTTGAATATTATATTATTATAGTTATTAATAATCGTCTTTAAACAAATATATATATATATATTATTTTTTACATTACAATCAGATCATTATAAAAAAAAAAGAGAATTTTGGTACTATCCTGGAAATCTATGATTTATTAAGTCACTAGTGATTAAAGTATTATTTAAACTAAAGTGATAATTATATAAAATAGCATGATTAACGCAGTAACAAATTAGCACCCGACTTAGGAAGCGGATTTCCATCTTATACAACACACAGATTATAAGTGGGTTATGAGATAGTGCGCCAATAGAAAAAAAAAAAACAGAAAACGTGGAGGCTGGCTTTACTTCGCTAACGGCGTTAGCCTGAACCTTCAGGCACGGAGTAGGTCTGACTAGAGAACCTATGTTAACGAGTTCAAGGACTCAATGGATAAAATTATTTTTTTACACATTAAACGTCTTTACAGTTTTTTTGTCCAGTGCACATGGCGTCTCCTTCTAGTTTATTACTCTATGTGTCCAATAGATTGAAATAATATCGATTTGGATTGCATTGGCAGCTTAAATCGATTCTTCAAGAAGCTTATTTGTGTGTGATTTTGTTAGAAATGTCACACTGACAGTTTACGCGGGAAAATCTCACGTTTTAAATCAACGGCCAAGTGTACGTCGAACGATAGTTCGATAGGCATAATATATCATAGTATATGCCTAATTTATACACTTCATGTTGAAACTCGATAAATCAGGATCTCGATAAACTGTTACAACTGGATAATATTTTTTGTTCCGTTCCATAAGGGCATATTTTTTGAAATAAAAATAGCATGGGCGTGGCTTTACAACATAATGAGTGCTCAGAAACGTATATAAGTAATTAACATAATTATTAAGTGCCATATATATTTTTTTTTCCATTTTTAATAATATGAACCATTAAAATGAAAATATTTACTATAAAGGCTTAGTAAAATAGAAGACAAGCTAACCAAATTTTGGAGTGTTCCGAGGAGCTGTTTCACCTGATTCCTGCCGCCGAATTCCACCTTCGCACGACACGCCCCAAGTAAGGATATCACGCCCACCATCTGGATATGTGGTGATCCTCCACAGTGCGGTTTTCAAGGAGCTTTCTTCCACGTACTACAAAGCTTTGGAATGAGCTTCCTTGTGCGTGTTTCCGGAACGATACGACATGGGTACCTTCAAAAAAAGCGCATACACCTTCCATAAAGGCCGACGACGCGCCTGTGAATCCTCTGGTGTTGCAAGAGAAAGTGGGCGGCAGTGATCACTTAACACCAGGTGTCCCGTACGATGGTTTGTCCTCCTTTTCCATAAAAATAATTAAATTTTATGTAACTTCATATATTACAAACGCTCACAATTCAGTCTCGTTGAACAAACAAAATAAAGTGCTCAGCGCATCTAAATAAGTTTTCACTTCAATAATCAAATAAAATAGATGTCTTCGAATAATCCTCATTGGTCTATTAACTCTATGGCATCCTTCACAGTACGTACTATTATTGTCTTTGACACAACCTGTCAATAATAATGATAACCATTTCTTAATACCAAGATAATTGGTATCAAAATTACTGTGAATATTAAAGTATATTAATGAACGAACACGTTAAGTCCACAACATTCAATGATGAAAATATCACTCGCTGTAATGAAGTATTTAGTTCTGAAGATGATATGCGGCAGTCGCTCTCACGGATTTGTTACGGCGATCTATACGTGATAGGAAGGCTATGGATTGAGGCATTGAAATCTGGACTTACTGGTTCCAAAATCAATCTTATACCAGTAGTTCATGCAGCAGCCAAGCAGCCTGAAATACCCCAAAAGCCACCAAAGATGAGCTATAAAGATCTGCCCATATACACATGTCCACATTATAAATACAAGGACTATTTAGCACAGCAGGAAAAATGCCCAGAAGCAAAACGTAAACTAATACATGAATATTTACTACCATCTGTCAGAGAATATCGAATCGATGCCCAGAAAGGTCTGCGCAATATACGTGATGGGTACATTGTTGCTAAGGATGAAATCGCAAGAGATATTGAAAATGCAACAAATAGAATCAAAACCTACTTCCGAGATCCAGAAAGATTGTTACTAAGGCAAGCAGTTGTGTTATTTGGGGGATTGGCTGGACTTCGATATACAAGACACAGAGGAATACCTGGACGTCTTTTTGGGACTACTTTGGGAGCATTTTTTGCAGGATCTCTATGCTTTCCGAGGGAATCGGATGAACTTTTTAGAAATATGTTCTATTACTCAGGAACTCTGTTGATTAAAATATATAATATCTACTGTAGTCAAAATGTCTCATTTAGACAGCGAGTGCCATGTGCAGATGATGTACCCAATGTTCCTCCTGTTTTGCCTTTGCAGTGCCCCCAAAAGAAAAAATGATTTCCAAAATTTGTGATTAAGTTTACATATTTTTTTATGAGGTAAATTATCTTATCAGTGGCATTTTTTTCTCTTACCTTTTATTTATTTTTGCTTTTTAATAATTATTTTTACAGTTTAAATAAAATTTTCATCAATATTGATGTCTGTTTTTAACAATGGTTGTTTCTACCAAAGCCAAAAGATGAGTCAGGGGCTTTTTATCCTATTGTGTAGATAACACACCTATTTTTGGTTGTTAATTGTCCCTATACCTAGAATCTGGACTAGTAATAAGTCTAAGTAAATCTAGTTTGGGTAAGTGTCCAATTTCAAAATATCTGTATTTAATAGGTTCAATGAAATCACTTTGAGTCGTCAAGATGTCAGTGTGAAGAAGCATTTCCTCAAATACTGTAGCTGCTTGAAACAGCTACTTCGATTTTAATTTAATAGTACCTTATTCTAGAATGACAGATGCCATAGATCTTTCTGCCGATTACAACAGGCAATATCGCATGGTTTTTTTGTAGATTGTAAGGAGAATTTGTTGCTTTTTTGTTCTCTAGAACGACAATGTATTTGTTGTAACACAGCTTAAACATTTCTGCATTCGCTGGTTGTATTGTAAAATGTAGTTGGAACAGTATTCTTCGGGATATCTGCAACGATTTCGTGAAATGTAGTCGCCTCCAATTTAGAGCTCTTAAAACATTTCCCTCTATGCCCGTATTCTGAAAGTTGATCCGTGATGAATTTTATTTTGTCTCTTTCTGCAAAGCAAAACCGAACACACTTGATCATAGTTGCGTAATGATATTTTTTTTTTTAATATGGACCATAATGTTCTGAAATTAGAAGTGTATTTCAAATTTATTTACAGTAATACAATGTGATTGTCGTCATCTTCGTCGACAATCCTTCTGCTGATCTTTGAATGGTGTTGCACTTTGGCCCAGGGACTTTTAAAATCCCTGGATCCTGAAATTATTTCTATTCTGTTGAGTAGGTATATTCTGGTAGCCTCTACTAAATGGTTCTATTTCTTGCATCGTTCAATTCGCAAACGATTAACGTTTGCGAATTTATATCTGCGTTCAATTTCATATCTATGTAAAGTAAAGTAAAGTATGCATGTATATATATATCATGTATGTATGTATGTATATCAGATCTTTCTTATATCGTATACCACTTTTACCGTTAATTTTTTTACATCAAACACGTAATCATTTCTTTTTCTTAATTGGACCCCATTACTTATGATTTGATGGTGTCTTCTCTTAGTATTTGTTATTCCGATGCTACGGTGTACTGTGCGATTTTTTTAAAACTTCTTCGGTAATAAATTTATCGTTTTTATCATACGTGTCCGTCGCAAAGGTCAAATCAGGTGAAATATTAATATAAATAAAACTTCCTTTAGAATAAAGCCAAGCTACATCCTTGTAATAACGTTATTGAGATTTTTATAAATCGTAAATAGTTGCAGAGAAAATTACATCCATATACGTAAACAATGATTGAATTATTTGATGAAAATTTTAACTTTTAGTCCACCTTACCATTTTAGCTTTCTGCATTTCTTTATGTAAACTTAGACTACGCTAAGTTATACACAACATTATCAACTTTGATAAAAATAATATTTAAGAATTAAATGTTATTCAGGTACTGTACGGTCTTGACCGTATTTTATATAGAAAAAACTCATAAAATATTTCATCTCGAGGAACAATAACAAACGATATTTATTAGCAAACTGCTATCGGTTGGATCTTGTAAAATAATTTTGCGATACGAAGTGATATTTGATAACATGACGAAATTGAGATGTGCCAATATTAATACAAGGCTTTAGCAATATTTTACATTCTGAGAGTTAAAAAGAAAACGGCTAAGTGTGAGTGGAACTCGTTGAGACATGAAAAGTCGCGAACCATTAAGTACTTTGTAAAAATAGAAAAACACTTTAATTAAGTATAAAAAGTAACTGTACATCACGGAGAGGCTTGAAAACCAAAATATAAACCTAGCCCTTACAACTTTTTAGTAATATAAACTTATAATTCGGTTTTGTACCTTTCATGACTACCTTACGGTTTTTGTTTATTTAAGTTCACCATAAAGGTATTGAAAAATAAACCGGTCAAAAACGGTTTTTTCACCCATCTTTATCGCATTTGTCAAGGCAATTTTTAAATTATAGTGATATTTACTCACAATTTGACCACTTGATAAATGGTAGGTTTTATAAATTGGTAAAAAAATCTTTTAATTTTTAAACTCTGAACGAAATAATATTTACATTTTAATCATCGAATTGAAACTGGTTCCAATTCTTGACATTTTCTTCGCCAAAAAGGGCTTTTAGCAATCCAATATTGGATAAAGGCCTCCTCCTTTTTGGTCCACTTAGAGCTTACTTGTACATGTCACATCCAACTCGACCGTATCATCAGCTGATTTCATGGGTGATTCCAAGAATTGCTCTCTCCATCTTGCAGTTTCAGACTTCTGTGTGAGAGCCATGGTTTCCATGACATAAGTTAGCGTACACCTGACCAACTGCGACTCGACTAAAACTTGAGGTATAGTCGTATATTTTGTCGCAGATTTTGTTTCGTGACACTGAAATTTAGAAATTCCTTTTTCAAATTCTGCTGTTTGTTTCTCTGATAGATAATCGTCGACAAAGTTCTGTAATGAATCATATTATATATGTTGCCTCACATCTTTTACATTTCTGCATTTGCTGGTAACATTGTAAAATGTAGTTGGACCAGACCTCCTTTCCTGAGGAACTTTTCGGAGGATTTCGTTACATGCGTTCGCCTCTTATTCAGAGCTTTTAAGACATTTGTCTCAAAATTTGCTTTAGTTTCGTATTCCAGAACTTAATCTCCATATTTTTTTTATTTTGTCTCTTTCTTTATAGCTGTATAAAATAGATAATGTGTGGTTATGGCTGTATTCATAGTTTGAAGATTTATAAATGCTTTTTGCCTATTATTGCTTGCAAGCATAGACTGACAATATACTAGCATATAGACAAATCATGTGAGTCAGAAGAACATCTGTAACGAAGATACAGCAAGATAGAAAAAGAAAGCGAATATCTTGTTACTGTAACCGATTTTTGATTGACAAGTCGTAAGCTGTCAGCCACACATTAACTCCTTAGAATTTTGAATCTACTACTTACGTGCACATTGACAATCACGCATTAACGGACTGTTAGTTCGACTATGTTCTAGCATATTCTAAGTCTTGTGTATTTTGACTTACCGATCTTCAGTCACTGTTCTTTGTTCAAGCGTTACTGTTGGGTTTTATTTCAAGAATACCCTAACAGAGAATGTTGAAAAACAAATCATAGGAGTAATGGCGGCGTTTAACGTGAACACGTTTACTTTGAAGGCGTTTATTAAATTCATATCATCCTTATTATTTTTAATAGTTTGGCTACAGATATTATTTATGCATACGTATTTACTTAACAACCTCGTTCACATAGTAACTGTATAAAGGTCCATTAAGAACTTGTAAGGCCTAATTATTTCAGGAAGTTTACCCAGAAGAACAAATAAAATATAAATCACAATTTTTTTTAATTTCTTTTTTAAATATACTGAATGATAGCTGTAGTAACAGACTCGGACAGACAGACAAGGCGTAAACTATGTAGATTTCTTGTAAGATGGTTTAAGACGGAACATTATAAAACACGCACGAGTTAACAACTTTTGAGCTGCCTCAAGTTTTAATGTTCATATTTTTTTCTGTACTGTATAAAATGACAAATGATTAATTTGAAATCTTTTGTGCTTTGATAAAGTGATAAAAACGGCATTATTCTGCTCAATAGCCTTTGATTTCGCAATTTTGTTTATGAATTCATTGAAAGGATCGTTTTATTATAATCGTATATCTTAAGATATTTTGACATGTTCGTTGAATACAAAATTGAAAGAAATATTATTAAAACGTCGCTTTTTTTATAAATATGTATTTCGAGGATGGATTCTTATAATAGCAATTTGACCTCAATGTTCAACTGATGATAATGTTATGTAGTCGAGGAGCTCAATTTAATGTGACCTTCACCTATCCGTTTAAAGGATGTAAAATTTATTATATTGTAGTATTAATATTTCTAGACATTTTCGCGACTCTGTCATTTAATATATTTAATTCGAGATAAACGTAGATAATTACAATACGAACTCGGACACATTGTGAAATATGGGCAAATAATCTGTTTTGAATATCAGTTAAGTTTAAAAAAAAGCTTGACGGAAAATTTTCAGGTGGCCCTGCAAAAAAATGTATATAGCGATATTTATCGACGAAATAAATTTGGTATAAACAGTTTCATCCATTAAAGGTGAAGATATTTTCTATTCGGATCTTAGACTACATTGCAAAATCACCCTCAAATTCTTGAATATACGGAATTCTAATTGCACCGCGATTGGAATATCACTTAGTCTCCTAAAACCCAGTGAGACGGTGCCCTAAACTGGATCGCAAATGGTTTTTGAACAATGCAATCTGCAGTGCCAATCTTTGGCGCCGCTGTGGTACCCACCTAGGCAGTATTTAGTGCAACGGATTCCCAATCATTAGTCTCAATATTAACAATTTTGTCCAATTCAATAAAGCTGCCTTAGAATATAGTTTTTAGGAATATTTCTTTAAAGTCTATGAATGTTGAACTATTTTCCCTGGTAGTTAATTTGTTAGTCCTCTGATAATCTAAAAGAGTGACAGACATTAATTGACAAAATATGATTAGATTTTTTTATGGAAAAGGAGGACATACGAGCGTACGGGTCTTTTTTTATTTTATTTAATACATCACAAAATCCACAGAACTTAAATTAGGTTATAATAATACTATTGTAGAGTTTACTTCTAATAATGAATTTGCAATACGTATTTATAATCACCCGGTGTTAAGTGATCGCCGCTGCCCACATTCTCTTGCAACACCAGAGGATTCACAAGAGCGTAGATGGCCTTTAAGGAAGGTGCTTTTTTTGAAGGTGCCTATGTCATATAGTCCCAAAAACACCGCACAAGGAAGCTCATTCTACAGCTTTGTAGTACGTGGAAGAAAGTTCCTTGAAAACTGCGCGGTGGAGGAACGCCACACATTATCAATATGCTCACTATAAACAGTCTGTATTAATAATATCCTTTAAAAATTAAGTTCATGCAGTTGTACGACGCAATTATAACACACAGTAAGCAGTCGCCCGAACAAAAACATTTCCACAATTAATCAAAGAAGCTTTAAAAAAGTTGAAGACTAAAAGTTCTGCATCGATGCATTGACGGGCCTCTTTTCAGCGACTGTCAAAGTGACAGCTGATTTATGATATTCCATTGTGGCAACACTCGCTTCGTTATGGCAAACCCATTTATACCGCTAATGACATTTCGAGATAGCTAAAATGGCGGGAAGAATTTAACGAATGATTTAGTGAGGTTATTTATCGGTTACTTACACTTGGAGTGGGTATATTTTTATACAGTTTTAATAATGTATAATTCAAAGGAATCATTTCATGTCTTAAGATTTTCAAATGTCATAACATTACTCATTTAATTTAGGCATTCTACCTTAAATTAAGAAAGACTTAAGCCTGCCTTTAAGAACTACCATGGGTGGCCAAAGGCAGGCTGCACTCCTGTGATTAAAAAAAAAAGTCAAAGAAATGACATAATTGTCATTTCTTTGACTTTTTTTTTGAATGTCAATAGTTGTACGTATTTTAACACTTACCACCATGTCGGAAAAGGTTGAGTTTTCGGAAACCAAAATTAATGTTTGTTTTTTCGCTGCGTTGCCATGCGTTTTTTTTTTTTGTTTACCCAAATGCGATGGTGTTGCCAACTTATTGCTTGCATTTGCGGAAAGGTAATATAAGTTTTGTGAAAATGAAAAATGCCATACTTACAAAAAAAAAAACAATCTTTGTTAAAGCTATATTTAATAATTCAGATTTGCACAAAGAATATGACATATGTTTTAAAACTTTTATCATCTCGGAAATTTAACATTCTAATTATTATGACGGGTACTTACGGAACTGACCGCGGTTCCGCCGCGACCATGATTCATGCAATTGGATCGAAATATCGGCACCAAATTAATAAAATATATATCGTGAGTACCCGTCATAATAATTACAATGCTATAGGACATGTCTATCAAATATTTAAACTAAAAAATAAGTTACAGTATAGAGCGCCAATTTTAAAATATTGCCGTTTTCGTACAGCCTTGTCAATCACTTCAGCTGAAAGACGTCCACTGCTGGACAAAGGCCTCCCCAAAAAATCTTTAAGACGATCGGTCCTGCGCTGCCCTTATCCAACCTATCCCCTCAATTTTGACCAGATCTTAGATTTTCCTAGTGGGCCTTTGCACAGCATGCCGGCTAGATTATGGGTACCACAATGGTGCCTATTTCTGCCGTGAAGCAGTAATGTGTAGACATTATTGTGTTTCGGTCTGAAGGGCGCCGTAGCTAGTTCGCCCACTCTCATTTGACTTTACTTAGTGAAGTTACTGGGCAAATGAGACTTAACATCTGATGTCTCAAGGTGACGAGCGCAATAATTTTAGTGCCGCTCAGAATTTTTGGGTTTTTCAAGAATCCTGAGTGGCACTGCATTGTAATGTGCATGGCATATCAATTATCATCAGCTGAACGTCCTGCTCGTCTCGTACCTTATTGACATAAAAAAATTCAGAAATATGGATTAGCATCATTCGATTCGCATAAGCCTTTGTTGATTTTAAGCAGTTTATAATTTTAAGTGATATACCTCACTTCTGGTATTACAAATTTAATTTCCACTAAAATTCATTGATGATTTGGGACTCAAACCCGCGCCTGTCAGGTTCCGTCCGAGCGCTCTTACCAACTGAGCCAACCGTCCTAGTGACGCATCGACCGAAATTTTTGATATGTTTTGTTCAAATTTCAGGTTGTGTCTCCATTTACAGGATCTACTTTAATGTCGATTACAATTAAACTTAGGTAAAGATAAACACAAATTTATAATTATTATATACACAAATAAAAGCATTTTGTTTCCTTTAAATATCTACAAATATCCCAGGAATAAATCTCAATAAGGCAATTGATTAATTCCGTCTTCCCGAGAGAGGCTTTATACTTTTATGGTGTTTCACGATCTCCAACCCATAGCGGAACCCTAAAATCGTATGCAAATAGTTTTACTAAACGGACGTCTATACAATACACGAAAGGATAGCAAAAGCGTGTGAAATGGGAATATAATAATAACTTAAATTACGTAGAAAATATAAATATATATTTAAAGTTTTTTTTTTGGGAAAAGACAAATCAACCTACTGGTGATCTGATATCAAGTTATCATCGTCCATTGCTTGCAACACCAAAGGAATCACAAGGCCATCGGAATTAGAGCCTTAAAATAAATGCTGTTTATTTGTTCTCTATTTCTTATTATATTTTACCAGTGGGAGGCTCCTTTGCATAGGATGCCGGCTAGATTATGGGAACCGCAACGGCGCCTATTTGAACCGCCTAACGGGCAAATGAAACTTAACATCTTATGTCTCAAAGTCCCGAGCGCAGTTGTAGTGCCGCTCAGAATTTTTGGGGTTTTTGAAGAATCCTGAGTGACACTGCATTGTAATGGGCAGGGCGTATTAATTACCATCATCTGAACGTCCGCTGGTCTCGTCCCTTATTTTCATAAAAAAAATCTGTTGTAAAACTTTTGAATTATCATCTATATAAATAAAAACATAGAGGTTTTCATTTGTGCGCAAATCGCGGAATAACTACTGGTTAGATTTCAATTAAGTTTTCTAAGTTTTATTCCTTAGACACTCGGCTGTTATCGAAGAATAATATATTAATAATTCATTTAATATAAAGTTATTAAAGTTTTAAAAAACTACGATTTTTCTCAGCACTGTCATGTGTGTACGTGGACGAAGTCGCTGGTATCAGCTACTTTTTGAATACATTATTACATGACAAGAACCTAAATACGATTGAAATACAATTTCTTACAAAAAACCACCTATACTTTGCTGTCAAGATCCCAGAAAATAATAATGATGTTTTACGACATTAAAAAGAATTGTTAAAAAACATTTGTGTGGTGAAGGTTACTATAACATAAAATATGACTTTCTTAGTAATACCACTGATTGGGAATCGAGCGACCGCCCTCAGGCTATTAAATAAGAAATATGTTCGATATTGTAATAGGTGGTGATCACTTAACACCAGGTAACCCGTACGCTTTTTTTTTATAATACATTATAACGACATTATTATGAAAAAAAAGAATCCCGCTTTTCCCGAGTTTCTTGCACCCGTTCTTCTCAGGTCTGAGGCATACTTTGAAGAATGGGTGGTAGTTTTTGATCTTTTAAAAGTGATATTATATTTTGAAAAAAATATTTTAAGTTGAATTAAAAAAAAACTTTTCAAACGGACTTGTCGAAGTCATGTATTAATTGGTATTGATGCAGGTTGTGCAAGTTTCCGCAGATAGATGTACTGAGATACATTTATCCGTCGTTTTACTTCATCCGTTCCAATTAATACTAAATCACTACCTACTAGATGCTGACGCTTTATTTAATTTTATTCACGTGTAAGGCGACACGTTTAATGAGGTTATGTCGACGTCACTCCTAGTTTTTTTTTAATGAAAATAAAGGATGAGACAAGCAGGACGTTCAGCTGATGGCAATTGATACGCCCTGTCCATTACTATGCAGTGTGGCTCAGAATTCTTGAAAAACCTAAGAATTCTGAGCGGCACTTGAGTCATAAGGTGTTAAGTCCGATTTGTCCAGTAATTTCACTCGCTACGACGCCCTTCAGACTGAAACAGTAATGCCTTCACATTACTGCTTCACGGCAGAAATAGGCGCCATTGTGGTACCCATAATCTAGCCGGCATCCGGTGCAAAGTAGCCTCCCACTGGTACATTAGTATATATATAACTAATATGGGGCGGGTGCCCCAGTTGGTCTGGGGCTTCTTCCATTTGACCGCATACAACGAAGAGCGGCTCGGATCATCGACGATCAAGTCATCTCCGATCGGCTTGATTCTCTAGCATTGCGTAGAGATAAGGGTTCTCTCTGCATCTTCTACCGCATTTATCACGGGGAGTGCTCAGAGGAGCTGTTCGGGTTGATTCCAGCGGCCGAATTCCACCACCGGACATTGCGTGCAAAGTACGATCCGCATCACGTAGACGTCTGGCATTCCACAACCGCGCGTTTTGTTCAAAATTTCTTGCCTCGCACAGCCACTTTGTGGAATCCACTACCGGCAGCGGTCTTCCCGAACAGATACGACTTAGGGACCTTCAAGAAAAAAGCATAATCCCACCTTAAAGGCCGGCAACGCATTTCTTGACACACCCGTTGTTGCGGATGTCCATGGGCGGTTGCCTCGCCTCTCCCCATCCCGTGAGCCTCTTGCCCGTTTGCCCCCTCTCATATAAAAAAAAAATATATAGTACTATGTGTCTAACCTGAACAATACCTATAGATTCACCTGTATGTGAATAGCGCGAAGTTCGTGAACACAACATTGTATGGAACAATAGTTACAAGGAACACGCAATGATTCACCATTTTATCGACCATTGTTCAAAATCATAAATCGTATACCATCTTATTTGCTATTGTAGCTTCATACTTCAATGTGCACTCTGTTTGAAATCGTTTTTATGTACCTACTATGAACAAACTTTGCTTCTTCAACTTATTACAAAGGCTGTGTGAATCTTAACTAATCTCTATATTACAACTAGCTACCGCGACAGACGTTGTTCTGTACATAATAAATATAATACTGATTTTAACTATTTTTTTTGTCGTTGAATTACTTCGTAAAATATACTCCCTGTTGTTTATAATACAATTGTTTCACAGCTAAACTGTCAAACCGTGCGTCAATATATTTTTTCATAGAAAAATGTCCATACAAAACAAATGTTGGAAATAAACATAATTATGGGTCCCAAATCGAAATAAAAACTATCCTATCTCTCACGTTGGACTTAAATGCACTTTATGAAGTAATCCCTATTAAAATCCATTCATATTAGTTAAGGAGTTCACTGGAGACAAACATCAGTACACTGAATTTTTATAAAATACATTTGAAGATATAGGATAGGCTTTACTCACGATTAATACTATGAGGGACTGAAAGTTCTTAAAAAATCAAATATTGATTAAACCAGCCAGTTACTAGTTTTTTTTTTTATGGAAAAGGAGGCCAAAAGAGCGTATAGGTCACCTTGTGTTAGGTGATCACCGCCTCCCACATTCTCTTGCAATAACGGAGGAATGACAGGAGCGTTGCGAGCCTTTAAGGAAGGTGTACGCGCAGGTGTACATTTTTTTGAAGGTACCCATGTCAGATCGTCCTAGAAACACCGAACAAGGAAGCTCTTCTGTAGTATGTGGAAGAAGGTTCTTGAAAACTGCACTGTAGAGAAATGCCACACATCAGATGGTGGAGATGATATTTTGCGGCGTATTGTGCGAAGGTGGAGTTTTGCGGCAGGATCAGTTGAAACAGCTCTTCGGAACACTCTCCGTGATAGATGCGGTAGAAGACACAGGATGAAGCGACGCACAATGCAACGCCAGGTGGTCTGTTTTTATTCTGATCAATATTCTCTTTACTGGCCAGTCTTTACTGTGTCTGATACCAAAGATTTTCTTCTTCATTCGCACAATTTAATGAACACCCCTCGTACTGTAGAAATGACCCCACACAAAATCATCTTAAAAAAACCTGAACGGCGACCGCTAAAAAGAATTTGTCACAAATAAAAAAAAATTAGCAATATTTATAAGTTAATGTCATACATACGACTCGGTTCTCCGCTTAAGCCTTCGCGAATTGCGAATGTTGGCACGTTAAGCGTGAAATACAAGCATTTTTAGGGGTCCCCAGGCTTTTTAATTAACCTTCCAATGCAAATTTTTTGTAGAGTGTCTTTCCTCCTAAAATGGAAAAGGAGCATAGGGTTCAACTGATGGTAAGTGATCACCACTGCACTATCACAGGAGATATCGCATTGCCGGCTATTGAGATAAGTAAAGCAACTCTGGATGGAAGAGTTGGAAAAAGTGGAGTTTACTTTATTGTACTTAGTGAAAATTCCGAAGTACTAAAAATAAATGCAACATCATAAGACCATATTCGCAATGCAAACAATTCAGTTAACCACCTGAGGTTATCGGGTGCGGCGATCGAATACTCACTTGTCGTTCACGTAGTAAGTAGTCCCATTACACTTCAGTACTGCTCTAGATTATTGAAACATCCAAATTTCCAAAATTCAAATTAAAACAGGGCCCATATATCGGGTTCGGGTGTTCCCTTGCGACTAAAAACCTCCTCTGTGCCGGTAGCTTAAATAGCTTTTCCAGCTAAACTGTTCAGAGTTGCATAGAGTCACCCGACGGGAATCAAATCACAGACCGGCTGAACCGAATAGTAATTATTGTTTGATGACAGAAAAAATGTGTGTGTGTATGTACGTAATGATAAATCCTTAAAAAATTTATTCCACGTGCAATTTTACGTTTGTAGACGAAAACAATATTCTAATAAAGAAGCTATTAACTACAAACAATGAAAATATTATTATGCTGCATAATTTTGTTAAATAACGTATAAAAAAATTTATTAAATTATTTTTATTCAATGAGATTTTTTTTTATATTTTAAAACATGTAAGTATGTATATAAATTGATATTTTATATATAATTCTCGACCATTGGTTGCGCTTCAGTAGATATATGAGTGACAATAGGCTTGGTAGCTGAATTATGATCCAAATGGTCTAGTTGAGCAGCTAACGTCAGGGTGTCGAATTTGCGAGACGGTGTATGCGCGCATCGTAAAAATTCTATTTGATATTTTTTTCCTAACGCGTTAATAGAAGTAGATATAACTTCAATTAACTAGTTTATTTACTCCTAATTCTTAGCTCTTATATATTTCAAAACACGCATTAAGAAGAAAAAATAACTTCAAAAAATTTACATACTGAATCCACAAAAAGCCGGTTCACCCTTAGCCACTCAGCAGTTCTTAAACTCATAAAGCGATAATTGATTAAGGCATGGTTACGTTCAATATTTTACGTCTTACGAATGAAAGAGTCGATTTGAAAGCAATAACTCTTAATTTCCTTTGAGTAATATAAGTTTAATACCGGAGTCATATTTCTACACAAATCGTTGTTGTGTTAGTCATTTCATAACTACAGATGATCTAGAGGTAACATCATGATAGCCAGGAATCACCCACGAACCCACATGGAAGTGATGGACACAGTACAAGTAATAGGACAGTAGTGTAACACAGCTGCGGTCTTAAAATCTATATATGCGTCTGGGCGTTAGGGTTGGTACATACAAAAATATTTACGAAGCGGACGGTGGCGTGGCGTAGCTAATTTAACTCGGACAGCGACTAGTCTCGGCGGTGTACGGCGTGGCACTCAATAGTTATATCATCCCAAGATTGCTTAGCGGTCGTGTTAATCGTTTGTATGTGTGCATGCGTCGATTCGGGTGCTCTAGTATGAAGTTAAAGTACTGTTCTATTACAGTTTTGTGACATAGATCCGTAGCATTTAGAGGAAGCTTTATGTACAGCGTCCCTTATAGCTGAAATAATTTTCTCGTACAAATTAAAAATAAAGAAAGGGTGAGAAGCTGGTGTGTGTGTGGCTTAATCTAGTATTTTAGATAGATTTTTTTCTATTGATAAAGTTATGTGTGGGGATATTATTGCTTATAAAGTTATTTCTATTTCTTATGTCCAATAATTATAATATATATAATATATTCTACGAATGATCAAAAGGGTTTGTTTTACTAAATTTTTTATACTACCTACTAAAAATTCACAAACAAGCTAACATCTAAATAACTATCTGTCAAATTAAATAGATCAATTTATTAAGCTTTTAGGAATAAATAACGAATAATGGCACAATGACTAATATTCAAACAGTAATCGGACAAAATTGATTAATTTCGAATTCTTTTTGATATCATTTCTAATATACTAGACACTACTACTCCCTAATTCGTCAACGATTGAAACGGAAGTGTGTAGACGCAAAAAAAAAATTCTAATTCCAAATTTCTATATTTGATAGTAAAATATATACAAAATTACTTATAATCTACTTATTATAGCAATTTACAATTAAGCCTTATATATGTAGGTATCAGAAAACTTATTTCTATAACCCTATCTACGTTTTGAGGAATAAAACTTTATTATGCTTAAAAAACTAAGGTTTGTGGGGGGAAAGTCCAGGAAACTGAGAGAACCTGGCTATTTGCTATCCGTGTGTAGACGCAAGGGAGACAGCGCCTTTTATAGACATCGTCACCCTCGTCAACTATCACTAACTTTCTACGATATATTCATAAAAGAAAGCAGTTACTATATTCAATAATTCTCTAAAAAGAATTCACGAAACTCAAAATGAACGTGCCTAATCCGAAAGGGGTTGGTTGCCACTTATAATGGAATTGCGGGTAGTGGGGAAATCTCAATTCAAAATATTATGCTGAACGGGAGTCCTTTTTGTGACTTTGTTCTTGATATTTTGTAATGTTGCCAATTTTATTTTAACATAATTAGAATACAAGAGTCACAGGTTGGGATCAGTGTGCGTACAAGAAAGCTACCATAAAATATTAGATCATTACTATTTGAACGGAGAATGACGTATTTAGAAATGTTATGGTATGGCTGGTGTGAGATTAGTAGCTATATTGCCAATTCCGCGGTCATCTGGAAGGCAATGCCAAATCCAAGAAGCTGGTTGTCATTGAGCGAAGCTGAGCGGAGCTCCCACCAGGTGACTCCAATTGATTTCTGTGTTAAATTGTTTCTCGACCATTTCTGGACCGATTTTAAAAAAAATTTAACTCCTATGAGTTGAAAGCTTTCTATAAAGCTTTCAAAATTTTCTAGGTTATTGTCGAGAATTTTGAATTTCGACTTGATTCAATTATTATATTAAATCTTGCTTGATTAATTTTGTTTTGTTTTTGTACTCAGACTTAGTTTACCTCGCTTCGCTCAAATATACGCCCCAGCGAAGCGGTACGACGAGCGACTGCGGCATCCTAGTAATTAGTAAATAGAGCACGCCAATACTTTTACCCACATTCTAGCGCTCTACAAAGCAAATACTGAGTACTGCTGTCATCTCTGGTTTGGCACATCCCAGTATCAGCTCGAACCATCTGACCTCGTACAACACAGAGTTGCTCAGTTGTCGGACATCCAGTCTGGTCTGTGAACGACTGTCTTATACCGCATTGGTAGTGTTCCGAAGAGCTGTTTGACCTGATTCCTACCGCCTAATTCCATCTTCGATGCCATGAACATAGATATCACCCGAACTATTTGGATGTGTGATGTTCCTTCGCAGTGCTTTTTTCACGGAACTCGCTGGCAAACCACGCAATAATAGAATGGGTTTCTTTGTGTGGTGTTTCTAGAACGATACCACATAGTTTGTTTTAAAAAAAGGCTGTACATCTTTCTAAAAGGCCGGCAACACACCTTCTACTCTGCTTCCTCTGGTGTTGCAAGAGAATTTCTTATCAGTTCTTGGGAGTTTCTTATCAGTTCTTCTCCCCATGTCATGACGTTTACCAAGTGTTGTTGCAATATCTTATGTTATTGCATTAGGTGATACTCGTTTGTCTTCTTCCATAAAAAAACCAATCGACAGCCCGTAAGAGCCCTTAGACGGTCTAATCTATTGTTTTGAGCTGCTGATTTTCAGCAGCGCCCTGGTGACCCATGGAGTACCTACATACTATTGTTCACTAATATTTTTTTAAGACGTTCCAATAATATTTTTTACAAGAGATAAAAATTTTATTTTTGAGACTACTGTCAAGAATATAGGTACTTACATATTTATTTATCTCATAAATTCTACAGCACATCTCTTATTAGCTAGGTAATAAAGTACCATACATTGGCTAACAGTGATTTTATATTATATAAGCAAAACAATCAAATATAATCATAAATTCATAAAGAATCTTATTAAATAATATTAAAATAATTGTTTGTTTAAGTAAATAAAAAAAAATAGCAATTTCAGAACTTTTTGCAACAGAAACAAATAAAAAGGAGGCTTTGGGACGATGACAGGGTCAATCCGTGACCCAAAGCAGCATTTGTTCACGAGCATGACGCATCGTAAGATGGACGCCATTGCTCCCCTCGTCATGATATCAAAAGCCCCACATAGCTGCGTAATGAACATCAACATTGACTTTTGTTAAAATGAGATCAAAGAAAACTTAATCAATACTAAGATATACTTTTTAACCGACTTTAAAAATGGAGGAGCTTTTCGGTGTGTTTTTTTCTATGTTTGTTACCTCAGAACTTTTGATAATTCTTTTTATTTGAAAGCCGGTGCTTCCCGTGTCCCATTGCAATTTAGTGCAGATCTGACAAATGCATCCATAATAAAAAAAAACATAAAAGTCTTTAATTTGCTTTATGTATGTGTGCGACTAACGGACGACTCAATATGCCAACCGATTTCGATGATTCTTTCTTTATTGGAAAGGATATACTTCAAAGGAAGGTTAGGTTTAAGTTAAAAATAAAATAACAATAAAACAACTGACTTCAAAAAAAGTATTCCAAAACAATAGATATAATATTCACTTAAAAGGAAAAAGCAATTGCATTATTTTATACAATCTAATTAATTAATATAATTCTTGTTACAATAATTATTATTATCTTGGAGTCGGTGTCCTCGCGCCGCGACCCGCTCTCACCTCTCGCCTGCGCTTGAAAATAATTATGGGTCCCAAATCGAAATATAAACTATCCCATCTCTCAAGTTGGACTAAGCTGCACTCTATGAACTGCATAAGAAATTTAATACTAGAAGGGTTAGGGAACAAAAGCTAATTAATAATAAAATATCAAACTATTACGGTAAACGTATAGATACATATAATATGTATGTATATAATAATATAGAGATATTAAGACAGACCCCCAAGATAATGATTGGATTACTTAAGAAAAAGCTTAAAAATGTATTATTAGATAATATTAGGTAATAAGTAAAGAAATATAATATATAATAATAATATAGTTATTCGCAGCGTTCATTATTATACCTTAATTTAAGAACATCTTGATTTTATGTTAGGTATGTTTGTAAATGATTAGGGTTATTAGTATGCATAAAATTAATGAGCGCATCTCGCCGATAGACGTAACCTTTGACGACTAAATAAATGTAAGTTAAATGTAAATAGAGATGGCGAATTAAAGCTAGTACATCGAAGTCAACCCACGTTACTTTCGCTCTCCGACCAGGAGACTGTCCATCTGTTCATCTAGGAGACGCGACACTGCCACACAATGAGTCTGTTAAGTACTTGAGTATGCACCTAGATCGAAGGCTTACTTGGAAAGCGCATCTCCAAAAGAAACGAGAGCAACTCAAACATAAGTATCGAGGGCTACAATGGTTGCTCGGAAGAAATTCAGTCCTAAGTTTAAACAACAAGTTCCTTATATACAAGGTAGTTGTAAAGCCTATCTGGACTTACGGTATCCAGCTCTGGGGATCAGGATGCAAATCCAACATTGCAATAATATAGAGAGCCCAAAATGGCATCCTTAGAAATCTATCAAATGCCCCATGGTTCCTAAAAAACAATGAACTTAAATTTAAAACAATAAAGGAAGAAATTAAACAATATTCTTCAAATTACAAAGATCGCCTAGCAATTCACCCAAACCAATTGGCAGTGGAGTTACTAACTTTAAAGCACCCAAAGAGACTCAAGCGAAATAGCATAGTCGAATTGGACTTAAATTAAATGGAAGAAAGGTCGATGGACCCCTCTTTCGACAAAATCCTAGATGTCCAACACATCTGCTCATAATTTGGGGACTGATTGCAGATATAATAGAGGAAAAAAAATTTAAATAGATATATGTAAATAAATAAAAAAAAGGATTAATACCCATTAAAATCCATTCTTGGATTTATAATTATAAAGATAAAGATTAAGATAATTGCTTACAATTTATATCAAAACTCGGTAACTGATTGATCTACATATACATAAGTTAGCTTTTCACGGCACGGATATTATCGCAAGTCCCGTAGACATTAGCGCTATCTCATCTTGATATAACCATACGCAAACATCTTAGCACCATACATGGCATCGCCTTTCAAACCTGATAGTTTATTCATGCGTGATACTATGCTAAGGGAATTGATAGCGCGGCCTATTCACGGTAAGACTATCTACAATAACTTGCGATTGATTGAATATATTATTATTTGTTTAAAAGTCATTAATATTTTTTTGTTATATTCGTGCACAATCACGCTTTGGACACAAATGGAAAAACTTACTATGCAAGAAGAGAAATGGTGCTTAAAAACATACAAAATTATTTTTTCGCTATAGTTTCAACTTTTTTTTATATATGAGGGGGCAAACGGGCAAGAGGCTCACGGGATGGGGAGTGGCAAGGGAACCGCCCATGGACATCCGCAACAAAAGGTGTCAAGAGATGCGTTGCCAGTGTTTAAGGTGGAAATATGCTCTTCTCTTGAAGGTCCCTAATTCCTAGAGGGAGCCCAGGTGATCAGCTTTCTATTTAAAAGTCACAATTTAAGCAAAATAATATTATAATTTTTGTAACATATTATACATATTCATAAGCACAGTAGAATTGCATACATTTTTTGCTACAACAATCGAGTTTTTTCTACTTCGCCTTCGAATGGAGACAAAGTTGAAAAGATGAACTGTGCAACATACACTTTACAGTAGATGGTTAAATTTACAACATTATATTGTACTTATATTTTTTAAACTTAATTAATAACTTAAACGTAAAATTATCTTCTCAATTACAATCAGCTGAACGTCCTGCTCGTCTCGTCCCTTAATTTCATAAAAAAAAATTAACAAAGCCAAAATACATCATTTTACACAATAATACACGATTTTATTAACAGATCGTTATTATAGGAGTTATAATAGGATAAGTTAATTTTAGAAAATCGGTAAGAAAATATTACTATGAAACTGTGAACGTAATTATGTTCGAATGCCGTGTTTCATGAAAAAAAATTACATTTCATATGTGTTATTTTGACATGCGTGATGTTAGTCAAAGAAAATTCTAAATTAAACTGTAGCAACGTGAATAGCCCCATTTTGTGGCTCAAGAAATGCATCTTACCGCTAACAAACTCCTTTTGCTTCCAGCATTTATACCTTTTTATCCATCATTTACTTCTTACGGTAGCTTCCAGTTTCACGTACTTGTATTAGCTAGTGATTGCCGCAGTCTGAACATTAAAAACGAACCGCTTGTGCGATGGTTTTATCCTAATTACTATCTGGTAACATTATCTTTGGACCTAACGTCTATGACGTCACATCGTTGCTTTGCTACGGTGTGCAAAAAAATCTCACTGGGATGTTATTATTAATAAGTAAACTACGATTTACTTTTTATATATTATTGATTGATGTAAAAGTGTTGTGTTATGATGGTGATGATTATTATTATTTTAATAATAATGAAATATAATGAAAGAATCTGGGCTAAGTACAAATAGTATTTATTTATTTTCTATCTTAATATATATAAATCTCGTGTCACAATGTTTGTGCTCAATGGACTCCTAAACTAATGAACGGATTTTAATGGTGGTTACTTCATGGAGTGCAGTTTGGTCCAACTTGAGAGATAGGGTAGTTTTTATTTCGATTTGGGATCCATAAATATTTTTATTTTCAATGTTTGTTTTGTATGGACATATTTTCTATGAGAGAATTTAGTGACGCACGGTTTGACAGTTCCGCTGTGAAACAATTTCATTCTAACAACAGGGAGCATATTTACGAAATAATTTTTGATGTTTTGAAATATAAAACAGTTGTTTTTTTACTATCTACAGAACAACGTCTGTCGGGGCAGCTAGTTATATATATTTTTAGAACAGAAGTCTGTTTTTACGTAAAAATGTAATAATGAAGACTACAAAAAACAAATCAGTGATAGCATCAAAATATCGCGACATTGTACGTAACGATAATGAAACTGCAAACCGTACTGATCCAACAGGACGAGCGAGAGGGACGGGAGAGGAACACCTCTCCCGTCCAGTTCTTCGTCCTTGTTCCAGCAAGGTGCAGAGATAATGTGGCCGTGTACAAGTAGTGAATTTTCGCTTGCTAAAAGATGAATTCAGTAGTTTATAAATAGCTAGGTTGAGATTGGCGTTTTGTAGAGATTAGCAGACATTTATCATGGGGACTGTTTCCAAGAGCTGCATCATTCTTCTGAATGTGCTGTTGATTCCCGCCGCCGAATTCCGTCTTCACACCACAAGCTACAGAAATGAAATGAAATTTATTTATTTTCATGAATTTTGGTTTCATTGTTCTTTAATTAGAGAATAGCACAATTCGCCAAAAAATCGGCGTTCATATATTTAAATGTCAAAATATAAATTAATTGTTAAATTAAAAATAAGGACAGGATATAAGATGGACAAGAAGAGCTACGGAATGGATACCATGGGAAAGCTCTAGACTAAGAGGGAGACAAAAGAGATGTCGTGATATTTTTACTCAAAGAGTTGGACCGGACTAGGTAAGAAGAGCCAGAGATAAAGTGGATTGGAAAGGTTTAGGGGAAGGCAACTACTTATTAATCTTACCGTATTGTTGTGTTTGTGAAAACTGTGCAAAGCAGTAGAAATAAAGGCTTTTTTACTTATTTATTTTATTCAATTAATTATTACTTGACAGTATTCAATATCATCGACACCATCTGCATATGTGGTGATGGGTTTTAATAAAACTTTATCCAACGTGTTTGTACGTGGAAACTGGAGGATCAACTTTATATGCGGTTATTCAAATGATTTGAGTTTTCTCTAGTGTTAATTCCGCCAATATTTGTCTTTAAACATTTCGACACGTGTTTTGCCTCTACACGGGGCATCCTCAGGACGTGTTGTCTCGCCAGAATCTGGCACGGGTCTTCGTAAAACGCTTGGCGGAATTAACACTAAAGAAAACTCAAATCATTTTTATAATTATGGATTTCCGCAAAGTAACGCCTACTTCAATAAATTTTCTTTATGTGCGGTGTTTTCAAGAAAATTTATGTCGTTCATAAAACCGATAAAATTCCAGTTAGACTCAAAATCAAAGGGTTACATTTTAATGAAAAAAAAAGTTTGTGTGTACTTATGTATGCACGCAAGAAGGTATACTTCCTTGGCCTAACGAAGCAAAAGTTTTTAGAAAGGATAATTTTGTAAAAATCTTGCAAAGACGGCTTTGACAATTAATTATTAAATAATGAATACGGCTGTATGGGCTTGAACCCTTTGGCTGTTCTAATAATGGACGAAGAAACCAAAAAAAAATAACGAGTGACGCAATCGTCAGATAATTTTAGGAACCAACTTCAACCTGTCACTTTTGTGTTATAGTGATGCGCGCGCATCTTAAAGTTTCACTCTCATCATTTTTTCATTAAGCGCCTAAAGAAGTATAACTTCAAAAAAATTATTTGCAGGTCACCAATTTTTGAGATTCGATATTAATTTATTTCACTGGCACCCAAATATCCTCCTTTGTGTAGGCACCTTTCTACAAATGGTTCAAAACTGTTTTGTGGTCAATTCCCAGTTATTCAGCTATGTCGTAACTACTGATATTATGTCTTGTTGTATGATCTTGCTCTAATTAAAAAAAATGTCAATTTATTCTTTATAGGGCGACTAGAGCGAGTGGATGTTTGATATAAAATACCCGGATTGAAAACGCTTCCAACTTTGTGTTAGTCTTACTGACACTGCATGAAGTCCAAAAACGTCACATTTATTGTGGCTTGCGTTGTATTTTTTCGTTTATGGGTATTTTTAAAGTGTATCGAATTTCTTCAATAAATTTACTCATTTGGAGAGAAAGTACAACAATTGAAAAAAAAAACTACATTTCACTCTTAGATAATTTACATTTCTAGATAGAGCCTCTTACTGATAGACAACCGATGAAAACAGGCCAGGTTTATTACTTTCGTGTGCGTGACAATGTTTGATTGTACACTCTTGATTTGTATGTCACTTAATGTCGATATGCGTGCATTGCTCAAAATAGTGGATAATAGTCAACCTCAATTTTTTTCGACGTTTTCACACCTATCACAGTCTTTATATACTTATACAAAGAGGATATAAATACTATGTAATAAGAGGCGAGGCTGCCTAAGTAAAAATTGAAATTTAGTTTAGTATGAAACGTGCAATCATTTGACATAAGTTTGAAATAGTAGTAATTACAATATGGCAATTGGCGACGATGTATAGAAGGCTAAGTTTGAAAGCGAACAGTTGCATACAACGTAGTGCATTTCGGCTATCTCCGTTTTTTTAAAGATTATAGCCGTCATCTGTCAATCTATCAATAAACTGCATATTTCATATAAACAAGTGAATCGCTTTTTCTGAGAGAGCTTCGCTAGGCTGGTCTATATAATCTAAGATCTTACTTATTTCCTTTTATTATTAGTAAACATTTTGATATCATCAAAACCAGCCAGATACACATTGTAGGTACAACCAAAAAGATTTTATTACAAACTGTATACGAAAAGACTTTTGGGACGTATTATGTATGTCTTTAATTTGAAGTAAAATTACTTAATTTTAGTGTCAAGTCCCTCTTACTAAATCGTAATGGTTTCGTCACCAAGTTCTCACAACAAATTGTTGTTAGAATGTCGCCGTCCGCGTCGCCACGTGCAACAACAGTCGTAACAATGGCGCGGCGCTGATAATGTGTCTGATAACGAGCGGCCAGCGTCGTGACCGCAACCACAGAGTCTATAGCGTACAGAGCTAAGTATGAAAAAATATTGCAAAACTAATTTACTTTTAAGTAGGTTCTACAAATAATAATAAAGCCTTTTATTAAGACAATGGATTTACAATTATGTTTAGAAAGAGTACTGTACTGTTGTTTTATAGGTATTTTACAATTAAAATTATTCGATGTTGATGTTTCCTATTCTATCCCCCCCCCCCTTTCCTCCTATCATGCTTCTCTCCATTGCTCGTTGGCCAATAGCAATTCTGTTAGTTGTGTTTTTTGTTATGTTTGTTTTCCATTTATTAAGATTGGTAGAATGTAATCATTAATTCTTTTTGTTGCCATATTAAGGATTTTGTCTGTCATTACTTTCCTTGGGCCCTAATACCTTTTCCAACTGCTTGCTATTCTTCTTTTGATTTCTTTATTTATGTTATCTTTGGGTGATATCAACTGTCCAATGTATTCTTCAACATAGCTAATTTGTGCCTCGTCTACATTTATGCTGCTTTCATTTCCGTTTGTCCATTGAGGTTTCTTGAGTGCAGTGAAAATAATATAGATTTAATCGGTTACATTTCTTTAAAAAAGCAAGTTTATTATGAAAATGTTAATGTTATTGTAAATCTTAAATGTAAATCTTTACCAAATAGTAAGTGATAAAATCTGCCCACTACGATGCAGTGCCTTTTAGAATCCTTGAAAAACTCAAAATTCTGAGCGACATCACAATTGTGCGTATTATTTTCAAATATAACATGTTTGGTCTACATAGCCCAGTAATTAGACCCTTTACAGCGAAATGAATTCGCAAATTACTGAATTGCGGCATAATAACACACAGGAACAGCGGTTGTACCCTATGGTACAACTGTGTAGAACTGTCTGTAAATGCAGCGTTTGACCGACGCAGTACTTAATACTTTACTATGCATTATTTTATGGGGTCTACGTGAAGCCACGTGAAAAAACTAATAGTGAAAAGAAATCAAAATAAATTGATCTAATGAAAACTTTACAAAGGATATCCAGAATTACAACTTTTATAAGGGTTTCGAAATTAACTAAGTTATAAAATAATGTATTAAGATTTATTTTTATTTCTTACAGATGCTTTTTGTACAATTCTTTTTATTGAAGAGGAGGATTTTTTTATAGTATTGTGATCACCGTCGACCACATTCTCTTGCAACACCCGGAATCACAGGAGCAAAAATTAAATTAAATTTAAATTTAACTTAAAGTGAAGTATTTAATATAATTTTAAAGTGTAATTTTTTCCAAGATTTTGTCATGTTTGTCGAGTCCAACACGCGTTTCTCGAGATCCGAGCTCTTATTAAATATTGGCATATTTAAGCAACATCTTCCATAAATTTTGGGACTAACTAAAAACTCCACTGACTTGGTTATTACTAATCGTTCGTTAAAACTCAACTGACATAATACCTACAGGTTTGTTCTGTTCGAGGCGGAATATAATCTTGGTAACATCATCGTGACGTCAAGTCCCGGTGTATCAAAAATCACTAATCACATACACCGTTTTCAAGTCTTCAGTACAAACAGATGACATCAAGCAGAAGTTATAACAACAAGGTTCATAATTCTGACTATTCGTTATTATTGTAAAGTTCTTGTTTCTCTGTGCTATATCAACTCAAGACCGCAAGTACTGCAACTTCGAGAAAGTGGTCTGTTACTGAGAATTTAATGAAATCACTGACATATTGGGTTCTTTATACAGTGTAATAAAACTGTAACAATATGCTGAGTTAACGGTTCAATTAGTTAAATTACTTCTGCTCCCATTATTAGATTTATGAATATTAAAGGTAATTATATTTTTTTTAAGTTATTTGTAATCGTTAACGAGTTATCTATTTCGTATAACTATTCTTGAAAATTACTATTTTTTAGCGTTCCATAAAAAGGAAAAAACTTAGTTCTTATATGATCACTTTATTGTTTGTCCGTCCTTCTGTCTGTCTATCAAGATCCTTTGTATCGGGAACGCGTGTCGGAGGTATCGAGTTTAAATTAAAACAATAATATACTCAAGTCTACAGTGTCTTGAAAATCTCTTCTAAATTAACGTAAAATAAAGGTACGGCTGTTTATGAGGCAAAAATCGTACATTTCAACACTCTCAAGGGAATCAAAGTTTATAGGGTAGTTTAAGTTTCCTTTGACCTAGAACTATGAAAGTTGACAATTAATACCACCTTATGGAAGTATGGGAAAAAGTCTGAAAACTATACATTTGTAATTCAATTATGAAAAAAGTGGCCAAGTCCGAGTCGGACTCACTCATGAAGGATTCCGAGCAGCAAGTAACATTATATAAAAGTTATATAGAAAAGGTAAAATTACTCTCATCATTTTATACGTATTAAAAAAACTACTTACTAGATCTTGTTCAAACCAATTTTCGGTGGAAGTTTGCATGGTAATGTACATCATATATTTTTTTAGTTTTATCATTCTCTCATTTTAGAAGTTACAGGGGGGGGGGGGGGAAGAACACATTTTACCACTTTGGAAGTGTGTCTCTCGCCCAAACTATTCAGTTTAGAAAAGAATGGTATTAAAATTTGTGTTTCAGTTCTAAGTATAGGGAACCGCCAAAATTTATTGTTTTTTTTTTCTATTTTTGTGTTCTTCACAGAATACATCGATTAACCAAGTTTCAACAGTATAGTTCTTATAGTTTTGGAAAAAAGTGGCTGTGACATACACGGGTGTCGTATGGGGTATTATCATATGAAAGGTCTTCATTGGCACAAGTGTAAACAGGTTCTTAATTATTATTATTATCATCTAGTTTTCGAATTATGACGAAGAATAAAAAAAATGTATCCCTTGTTTGTAACTAGGTACCTAATAACACGTAAGGAACCCTCGGTATGCGATAACAACTTGCACTTGTCCCCTTTTTTTTAAAATGTACAATTACTTTTTTCTCATCAATCCTTCCTTAATTGGTATTACATCAGGATTCTGGAACTGATTCCAAAAATTATATATTTAAAGAAGCATCGGTGGAGAATTAGGTAATCTACCAATGCATTTTCGGTTTTCTAATTTATCATAATAATCATTTCATAAAGTGGAAGTCCACTGCTGGACAAAGGCCACCCCCAAAGATTTCCATGGCGATCGGTTCTGCGTTGCCCTATGCCCTTCGAATTCATAATAATATTATGTTTTTTTTTAAATAAGGAATGATACGAGCAGGACGTTCAGCTGATGGTAATTCGCGCAGCCCATTACAATGCAGTGCCGCTCAGGATTCTTGAATAACCCAAAAATTCTGAGCGGCACTAAAATTGCGCTCGTCACCTAAAGACATAAGATGTTAAGTCTCATTTGACTAGTCATTTCACTAGCTACGACACCCTTCAGATCGAAACACAGTAATGCTTACACATTACTGTTTCACGGCAGCAAAAGGCGCCGTTGTGATACCCATAATCTAGCCGGCATCCTGTGCAAAGGACCCTTCCACTGGTGAATCTGGTATTTCCAGTTCATCGTTTTTTTTTATAAAGTATAAACGGGCATGTTAACTCATACTTAAAATTATAATTATAAACACTTTTATTCCGAATTCTTAAACCAAATTTACAAGATACCCCTAATTAACATATCTACTTATGAATTTGAAAACGAAAACACAATATTCGATAGATAATAGTAGCAAGAAGCCTATTCGTAACTTTATATGTACATTGTGAAATAGCCTCTTAATAGGCTAAGTTGTTAAATGATTTAAAAGATGGGCTGGAAGTTTCTTATCAGTTCTTCTCACCATGTCATAGCCCCTTTACAAACTGATGTAGTTTCATGATGTTTACCAAGTGTTGTGGCATTATGTTATGTTATTGTCACTCCCTATTTTTGTTCTTCCATTGGTACGTGGAGGGTGAAGATTGAACCCATGGAGGACCTATGCTGAGTGTCATAGGTTTTACTTATTGCGCAATAGGCATAGGCAACTAAAAATAAAAAGTCTGCGTTTAATATTAATATTATTTTCAAGACACTTGCACGTGAAATTCTTCTTCTTCGGCGTTACACTCTTGTCGGAGTGGTCGTGGTCGTCACGCCGAGGTTAGTAGTAGTTTCACAATGCGACGCCACTCGTCTCGAACTGCCGCTCTTCTCGTGCATTCATGCAGAGTACCGTCGACAGCTTGCCTCACTTGGTCCTTCCACCTCATTGGGGCCCTGCCACGTGGTCTAGTAGCCTCAACTTTACCCTGCACTATTAAGCGTTCTATGGAGTCGCTTCCAAGTCGCGATACATGCTCGAAGAAAGTGAGAATGCGAGCTTGTACGGTAGTAGACAGTCTCTGTTTGATGCCGAGCTCCCGAAGACTGGACTCATTGGTTCGGAATTCCGTCCACGATATACCGAGCATTCTTCTCCAGCACCCAAAACGCACGTAAAATAAGCCCTAATAAATCGAGTTAGGACCATAAACGGAACTATAACACACACAAGCATAATAGAATTATCTCTTCAAACTATAACATTTTTCGAATTAATAAATGTGTCTCTAATTAAGGCGAATCAACTTACATATAATTCACAATAATTTGTTACAAAATATATCAATATCACTAAAATTATTTAAATAGCCTGTATGGCTATAGATAATAATCATAGCAAAAACAGTAAATGGTAAATGGATGTATACTTTTTTTAACCTATTTATGTCATGTTTGTCTTCCTGTTTAGATAAGATTTCCTGATTAGGAAAACAAACAGATGTTTGTTTTCCTAATAAAATAAATTAAATAAAAAAAAAGATTTTTATCAACTTATACAATTATAATTATTTATTTATTTTATTTATGCAGTATTTTTTTCCTTTGTTTTTTTTTCATTGATATTAATTCAAGTTAAACTTTTTGAGCGTGGTGACCGATAAGAAAACAAATTGTTTTCTTTTATTAAATAAATGAGAAGTTAATATTGTTCAAAATATTTTTATTATCTAACAATACATGTAGGTTATTCAGGAATATTTATCATTGAAACTATAAGGTTTATGGTAACTGATATAAGAAACATAAGTTTCAGACTTGATATCTTCTAAATATCTGGAAAATACCGCGTTAATGGTGGTCCCATATTTTGTTGTGGATTCTTGTGGATCATTATTCATTTTCAAATTCAATATTTTCGAAAGAAAAATTGCCAACCGCTCTGATTTTTTATTAGCAAAGTTGACGTTCAAATCGCCAGCCAAAATAAGTGGAATTTTATTAACATTTGTACCAAGTATTTTCGACTCTTCTTCTGTGTACTCCAGTAAAGTTCGATGAATAAAATGCTCCACCTCGTCCAAATTTGGATTCGGAGAAATGTAAATAATAATAAAAATTAAAAAAACGTGATAAAAAAATAAAGAAATTAAAAAAAATAAAGACGTACCCAGGCTCGAACCTTCTGCACAATAAGCATACGTGATAACCGCTGTTCCACGGCAGCTGTAACCATTATGGCGAAATATCTATATAAATCTAGTAAGTGGGGTGTTAGGTTATTTTCGTTACGGAATTTCTGGATTCGGTTTCCACGCTCAAGGCCCGCGATAGAAGCTATGCAATAGCTTAATAAAATAATAAATCAATTACATTTGGGGCGTGCAAAAAAAACTTGCGTGCCATTTCCACCACGCCACGAGCTATGCAATAAATGTTTGTTTTTTTCTCGCAAGTGTGTTGAAAAAGTGCGTATGAAACTCGCGAGTAACTTGCTCACTAGACACTCAGCTGATTAACGATTACTGCAACCCACAGCCTCGTGTATAATGAGCAACTTTACTTACTTGTATCATGATAATGTACTATAAAATACAAATTCTTAACAAAAACTTCCAATAATGATTAACAACAGAACAAAAATCAATTTGGTTGTAATCGAAAAACGTTAGAAACTATTTAAAGGCTCCAATAGTCTAATGACACGTCATTAGGGCACCGTCAGATGGCCCGGTAATGAATTTAGTTGTTTACCCGGCCCAGTCCTATACCGGCACTCGGATGCTAAACGCGCTAATACGCCGTAATGCATTTTATGATGTAGCAACATAGAGCTATAAAGTTTAGACATGCCATGCATGATGCTACGGCAAATGTTCCATTATGTTACTTTTTTAGTCGACTGACTGAGAAAAATATTTATCGATGTGAAAGATAAATACGACTTCATTTATAAATTTAAAAAAAAATTGTCAAGTGCGCATATGTCTAGTACACGAAGGTTTCCACACCATCGTACAAAATGTTTGGTAATGTACTTTTCAAATATGTAATTCTTAAAATCTGTTCTCTTTTGCAAACATTTTTGGTAAATGGTTGGTTTTTGGTTGAAGCGGATGTAAAGATTTGGATTGTCTGATATGTGTTTATGCATGTGTTCTTAAAGTCGGCTTGAGATGTTGCGTTGGGTTTATTTTATTTATTTATTTAGGTTCACCAACAGATATACACTATTACGAGCTAGTAAAAATAACAAAATAAGTATAAATTATGGTGTAAATCCAATTACAGGCAAACCAGCATGCATTTTTGAGTTGCACAAGTGCGGGGTTGCAAGTTTACAATGAAAAAATATTGTATTGTACTATTATAATGTAGAAGTGAACAAGTGAAAAAAAAACTAAAAATTAAATTTTGGATATAAATCAAAACAAAGCATAAGTTATGTGGTTTCTACACTGATAAATTGCTGCAATATTTTTTTGTAATGCTGAGGGGAGGAGGAGTGGATGTCAACACGAGTAGTTTTGGAAAGATTATTGTGCTCCCGGCAGATCCATTCTAAAGCGGTTTGCCCAATGTAACACGGGCCACAGTAACAGTCCAGCTTATAGACACATCAAGGTGACGAGCGCAATCGCTGTGCCGCTCAGAGTTTTGAGTCTTTTAAGAATCCTGAGCAGCCATGCATTGTATTGTAATCAGAACCTCTTGCTCATCTCGTCACTTAACTTAACTTAAGTACGCGTAATCCATCATTAAGTGTATTTAGTCTCTTTGTGCACGGTTAAGGAGGCAGTGACAAAACCCTATTTAAAATGGATTACTTATGAATACACCTTCTGGATACAGATCATAGGCATTATTGAATAGAGTGTTCTTAGACTTTACTTACGCAAAATATAGCTGAGTATAAGATTAGAATTATCTTTCAAATCTTATAACTATATTTACAATACTACGACTACATAAAATTAAAACTATCATTACGTAGAAGCGTACCAAGAATACTGGCAGCATTACCGCGTTGGATAGCAAGGCTGATTCCGTTGACCGAAATAGCTGCCATCGCTTGGGTTTCCAGTAGCCTTATTGAGGCGCGAAGATAGTATTTTGAACATTCTCCGCGCCTCTGGGCCCCACGGGCCATGTGTCTCGACACCAATCGAATTATCTTTTATTTCGTTTCTATTGTTATTAGACAGCTGAAATTATGCTGGGCTTAAGCTTTGGCCCAATGCATAAAGTAATGTTCGGGTTTTTTGCACATTTATTCATTCACATTCATTTATTTCACACTCGGCAAAGTTTCACGTTAAGATCACCTTAGTGTCAGGGTAAAAGCTATCATGTGATGTGATAAGAGTCTTATCGCGGTACGCTACAACTTATGTGGTTCTGTGGTGATGTCGCTTTTTGTATTTTGTGCCGTCAGCTCGTTCAGTATTCCTATAAAAATCTATTTTACAATAGTTAGTAATATCTACCAACCGTAAACTCGCTACAAAACGTCATAGTATTTCTCATGAACTTACCTGTAATTAATTAAAAGTAATTTAAGGAAGATAAGATTTACGAAATTAACTTAATTTAAACTGACTGCATTGATGGTGTGCAATCATCAGATTTAAGTTTACTTGTACAACGAGATTTTTCTCTGTTCCCAAAGGACATGTCTAAATGTAGTTTGTCTATGGTAAACATTTGGCGAGCAACGTTCTCTATATAAATATTTACTTGTGACTCAGCCGACATGAAGGAAACTAAAATGGCGCTCATTTTCCCCCTTCACCTGTTTATCTTCATTATCTTTATCTGGTTCATCATAAACCCATTATGGATTTTTTTTTAGAGATTATCCATGTAGGAATAGGTTCCAGATTAAAATTCCGTTGGTAGCTATATTCTTGGACAAATAATAAATTTCGATGGATATGTTTGTGAAGAATTATTAAACAAAAAACTGGTCAGGTTTCAGTCGAACTCGAACACGAAGGCGTCCGTATCATCGTTAAAGACGGTAATAATCGTCAAGTCTTGCAAAAAAAAAAATAAGAACCAGTGATGAATATTTTCTCACATAAAGTTTTTGGCACGAATTTTGAGTGGTGTACTTAATCATTGAATGAACAATAATTTAAAAAAATATTCAATAGATGATGGGTATGAGAGAACATACTTAAAGATCCACTCTAGATCATTTAAATGTTTTTTTATATCGCAAATCAGCAAAAATTACAATAACTACAAACTGGTCCAAATATCCCGTTCTGATATGACCATACTGTAATAACTCGATGTAACATAATTGACCTCCCACCCCGATTTAGGTATTCTTTTATCTATTGTAATATTAGAAGTGGAGAATAAACTTAGAAGTTGGAACCCTCACACTCGTGTCTTCGTGACGTTCGGCCACCACTGCCGTAACTCTTCTAAATTTACCACATAATTCGTTGATAGTGAATTTTAAGAAAAACGATCGTGTCTCCACTCTCGGTCAAAACTCACCACCACTACAACAACTTTTCCGACTTAAGGCCAGTCATTTATTGACAGCTGTCAATAAAAGAAACTAACATATTATTATTTAAACAATAATGCAAAATATACAGCCAATAATAAACATTGGTTGAATAATTAAGTTCCTTTTCCTGTTTACGATAAAAAAATAAAAGCGCCATTTTAGCGGGCGTTTGGATAGTAATGTTTACGAAGTTTTATAACTGGCTATCGAAGTGTTTTCCGATTTTATATCTGTTGTGTCCGATTTGCGATCTCGTGTGCTGTTCTCTTTGTTTTATATTACGTTACAAACAAACATGCAAATAAAACCTACATGAACAATTAAAAAGTTCTGTATCTACTTCGCTAGAAAGCTTTATTCTTGACTAGAATTATTGATAAAGTATAAAACCAAAGATGACGTCATTATCTAAATAAAATTTGATGCTTAACATAATATTATATCATTCTTCTATATGTTTCTCAAAGTCCGAAACCTTTGATAATATTATTTTTGTTGGTGTTATTATGATGTGTATGTTTATATTATATAAATTTATTTATCATATCACAATGATAACAGTACTACTTAGGTAAACTTAATAGCATGGTGGCAGCCATAGTGGATTTGGAATTTTTGTGTAATATTATAACTTTAGAAAATTTATACGTGTCGATAGAGTCTCTTGCTGTTAGACAACCGATAAAACAGGCCAGGCATATTAGTTTAGTGTTCGTGACAAGCTACTTCTTACAGTCGCGATTGTTGTATGACATTTTGTGTTAGTGTGCGTGCTTTGTTCAAAATAGAAGTTAGTTATAAACTCATTTTTTTCGACGTTTTCACAGATTTCATATTCTATCTAGACGTATAAATGATCTAAGATAAGTTCTTACCTATATAATGTTCATTTCACCAATAAATAATTAATGATTCACCATTTTTTTATGGCAGCCATCTTGTATTACCAATGATACTGAATTAACATTATTGTATTGTCACCAGATAGGTTTGTTTCAGATTACAGATCAATCAATCAAGGAGAAAATTTGTATAACCTACTAGGTCAGGCACAAACAGAACACGAACAAGGCAAACTAAATGAAATAGTTTTGAAAAGCTATTAAAGTCAATAATTGCGCGTGTAAACAACGACATTATTTCTTAAGCATAAAATCGATACATTATGTTAAAAACATTATTAATAAAATCAGCATCCGTACAAACTAATCACGAAACATGAGCGAAAAAATTCAAAATGGCTGCTCATTATCATAACGGATTCCCACAAATTATCCGATTATTGGCCATTTATATGACAATGACATTAATAGATAGAGATCTACATGATAACGTTGGTTATAACAAATAAAGAATCGGGCTTCAAGCCTGTTGTGGTGACTAATTGGTATTTATGTCAGCGGCGAACTATCAGTGGCCTATGATCTCCTGGTAGTCAGGAATTTAGTTTGTAAATTATACAAATGATTTGAGTTTTCTTTAGTGTTAATTCCGCCAATATTTTCTTTAAGCAATTCGACACGTGTTTCGCCTCTACACGAGGCATCCTCAGGACGTGTTGTCTCGCCAAAATCTTGTTCGAGAGAATCAACACTAAAGAAAACTCAAATCATTTGTATAATTATGGATTTCCGCAAAGTAACGCCTACTTCAATATTTTTTTTATTTGTAAATTATGTTAAAGGTAGGAACGAACGTGGGGACTATTTTTCTATTTAATACATATGAAATATTGTGAAATCATATACTTCTTTTGTCACGTTTGGGAATAATTATGAATAAGAGTGAATTTTCACGTTGCGCGCGTATAATTAGATTATCAAGCATTATTTAAGAGCCCTGTCAAAGCCCCTTTACGAACTGTTTTAGCTTCATTACGTTTACTAAGTCTTGTTGCAATATTCTACTCCCTGTGGTAAATAAATATATTTGTTAAACTATAGTAGTTTACTTTAATATCAAAGTTATATCAATTAATTATATTTTTATCCGCTTTACTTGTAATAACTCTAGTTGCTATTCTAACACACGCACAGCGAAATCTAAAGGTTGATGTTGGTTTCTAAATGTCTTTTAAATTATCTAGCTAACTATTATGGCGACTATACACTATTATGGAGTGTATAGTCTCCATAGTAACTATATTCAAAGTGGATATTCAAATATTAATGAATCTTAAACACAAGTTTTAGATTAATGGGGTTATAGAATTAGATTATACGTAAATATACATGGTTGTGTGTGATTTCTATTTTTATATGGATGTCATTTATAATGTAGAATATATATTATGAATGGTAGAGATAAAGTGATTTAACGTTAATAAACTTTTATTGCTATTTTTTATTTAAATTTTTTTAATGTTTGAGGATAAATTATTGTTGGTAATTGAAGTCTTTTTATTTTTTCACACCATATACTTTTATTCAAAACTTATAATTATAAAATTTAATGTTAAGTAGAGGTGTTTAGTGAGTGTTGTTGAATATATTGTAGATGAACATTCTGGTTTATTGTTATTTGTTTGAGTTCTTGTGACAGTTTTCGTCATGCTCGCTTAAATGTCACTGCTTGTGGCGGCGACATGGGACGGGTCGTCCCCTTCCCTAAAATATGGTTGAGGGAGGCGATGGCTGACTCATGCGTCATGCTCGTGGACGGGCGCTGCTTGTGGTGGCAGGATGAACCTGTCACGGGAAGCTCTGCTTAGCTCAGATTCTTAAAAATATTTTTTACATAATCGCTTATAAAATGCTCACAGAATACCTTTATTTATTTATCGTGTGTGTGGATGATGCAGCTACTGTACTCAATAACTTTTGTATTAAATTACATTTACTTTTTTGACTTACTCGGGTAAGGCATTGACTATTTGACGTTTGAGTGTGTTTGTTGCATCATTTTTGGTAATTGAAATGATTTGTATATCGATGGAAATGTAAATCTTGGGTTAATGAGTTTCTTATTACTTCTTCCTACTTCTACTAGCTCAACGAAGTAGCGGTAGATTCAATAATGAAAAAATATTTTTTTTGACATTCATAGGTGTCATTTCCGTGACCTGCATGAATAAAGTGATTTTGATTTGTTTTGTTATAATTTTTAATATTTCTTTTTACTGCAAAAAAAATGTTTCTCTTCGATTATTAGTTAGGCATTATCTTACGGCAAAGAAGCACAAATTCTCAGGTAGGTACATAAGTAAACACAATTTTATTTATTCAAAATTGGTAATAAATATCAAGAGAATTTGAAATGATTTGTAAATCGATGTACTCAAATGTAAATCTTGATATAAAAGAGTGGCAATGAGTTTCTTGCTACTTCTCATTAGCTCAACCCTTTACGAAGTAGCGGTAGATTCAATAAGATTTTTTTTTGACATTCATATGTGTAATTTCCGTGACCTACGTGAATAAACTGATTTTGATTTGATTTGATGCCTCAGACCTGAGAAGAACGAACATGGCAGGATTTGTTTTTAAATTCAAATTGCTCTACAAATAAAGCTATTTCATGAAATATTTCGTTTATAACTCTTACACTCGAACGCATTTTTACAATTATTTATCCAATAATCTAATTTCAATGTATTTCTTTATATTTTCTGGAATTCTCATTCAGTTTTTTTTTAAATAAGATCTATCTACCCTCCTGTTAAAATACTAACTGTCATCGACAAAATAAATGGAATTTTATTCCATTACCAAATAATCCATCAATCACTTTGCAATTGAGGTTAAAATATCATTTGTTAATATTGAAACTGGATTCCCGCTGAATACAAAGTAAGCCATATTTATGTCGGATTTGTCAAATAATATTTCTTTTATCATTCGTTTTTGGCCCCTATTTGCATAGGCGCGACGTGTACTGTGATTTACGTGATACATGTATTAAGAAAATATAGTGGAGAATGTTTTATTCATTACTTGTAGCTAGGGCTGCCAGCCGTGCAAAAATAGAGTATTGTACTATAATTCAGGTTCTTTATTCTATAACTGTAACAGAGTACGCTAAATACTCTTTAAACATATGCCAGCCGTTCTCTTTAACATAACTCAAAAACATACTTTTTATTTATTAAACATAATTTATTCTGAAAGTGACGGATTTCTGTAACAGCCACGATCAGAAATGAGAAAATATATTGTTAAGGACAAGTTGATGGAGAGAAAAATCGCTTTCAAAAGCTTAAAAAATTCATAATACTATTTATTTTTAGATAATTAATAAGCCTAGATAGTGCCTCTTGCTGCTAGGTAACCGATAAAAACAGATTTATTACTTTAGTGTGCTTGACAAAATAGACACTTAAAATAAGCAGCCCTATAAGTAGAGCTGATTAACTTTGCCAGGCAAATATAAATGTTAAATAGAAAATGACCACTTGTTTAACATTGTGAAATTCCTTTTTAGAAGTTACATAACCAAATAGTAATCAACGATAATTCTATTAAAATCGCTGTATTTTACTCATAAACATAAAAAGCTAGGCATCTAAACTTTTGACAGATGGCACCATACAGTACACAGCAAAGAGGATGTAAATACTACGTAATTAGAGACGGGATTGCCTAAGTAAAAATTGAAATTGAGTTTATTATGAAACCTACAGTGATTTGACATAAGTTTGAAATACAGTATGGCGATTGGCGACGAAGTATAATCCGGCTAAATTTAAAAGCGAACAGTTGCTAAAAACGTAGTGGTTTTCGGCTATGTTCGTTTTTTACAAGATTATAGGCGTCATTGGTCAATCTATCAATCACTGCACGAAAATACAATCGAGTGAATCGCTTTTTTCTTGGCTCATCAAACTTAGCCCCCAAAAAAAAATTTTTTTCTATTTTTCAATATCGAATATCGTTAGTTCGTAGTTTGTTCTTAATTCTTCGCTATAAATAATTGTTTGTTCTTTTGTTGTTTATTTAAAAACAATTAATTAAAAACATACCCTTTAGTTAGCCCCCACCATGTTAATGGGGGGAAACGCCTACTATTTGGTTCTGGCGTTGTTTTAACTGTTCGAACATAACCTAACCTAACCAATTTATATGAACTGCAATTTTTTTTTAAATAAATAAATCGAGAACAAACAAATGTTTATAGTGAACAATCAAGAACAAATGGCGAATTAACGATGTAATAAAAAAATAAATAAAAAATAACAATAAAAAAATCTGGGGGGATAACTTTCTTGAGCTTTTTTTCTTACAGAGTTTCGCTAGGCTGGTGAGTGCCACTGTAGCAGGAGTGCTGGCGGCACAATAGACAGCTAGAGTGAAACAATGGCTGATTATGTACAGTGGCATACATTACTTTTACGACCATGACTTAAATAAAAATATATTGTAACGGGCGGAGTGGAGTGGTGCGGTAATCGGAGGAGGGGTGAAGGGTGCAGCAGAGGAGACTGGCGGGAGAGGCGAGGAGAGGAGAGGGGATGATATAAAATGGCGTGATTAGTAGCGGAGCGTGCATTATTTTTCTAAAACTTTTGTACTAAGTTTACTGTAATTGAAAATATACTTAATTTTTCTTATTCTTTTATTTTTATTTAAATCTACGTAGAAGTTTTCTTATTTTTTTAAATTAATTTAAAATCAAAGTAAAATATTTATGTGGGTGCTTATAAAAGTTAAACATCATTGATCATACTTACAATATACAAATGATTTAAGAAAATTTATTGAAGTAGGCGTTACTTTGCGGAAATCCATAATCATACAAATGATTTAATTTTTCTTTAGTGTTAATTCCGCCAATATTTGTTTTTAAACAATTCGACACGTGTTTCGCCTCTACACGAGGCATCCTCAGGACGTTTTGTCTCGCCAAAATCTGGCACGAGACTGAATCAAATACGTCTTGGTCTTCTCTCGCCGCGCTTGCGAGGGCGCGGTGGGGGAATGCTGATCGGGACTTCTTGTCCCATGCAGCAGATTTCACTCGTCGCCCGTGGATACGGGCAGGTCATTAGGGTGGGAGCGATTGCTCCTTGCTGTCCTCTTCTTCGCTTAAAATGGTGTCATTTGTCGGGGGAGCGGATGCTCCCCTTCGTGGTAATCTTAGGAGCTGAGGAAGCGCCTGTTCCCTCAGCTCTGGTGTCAAGTCCGGTGAGTTACCGCTGGTTTGCGCGGACCCTGGCAATCAGCCCCGAATAAGAAGGAGGGCAATCAGCCGGGCCGGGCACAAACACGTCACTCTTCATCCTCGTCCCGCACGAGATCGCGTGGGTAGCGGCGGGCGTCAGGTGGTCGCGCGTGCCAGGGGGCCAGATCTCACAGGTGATGGAGATCGGACGCGTCGGCACGCGCGAACATGTTGACGGCGAGACGACAAATGAAGTCGTCCAGGCTCTCGACTCTTAGGTCCCTCTGAATTGTCTGGTTCCTCACGTACCATGGTGCGCCCGTGATGCGACGGAGAATCTTCGTTTGAGCGGTTTGAAGCCTTTTCCGATTAGTTTGGCTCACGAGCGCGTACCATGCAGGCGCCGCGTACGTGAGTCGGCTGCGTAGGTGGGTCTTGTACACTAAGACCTTCACCTTCAGAGGGAGGCTTGAGGAGAGCACTGGACGAAGTAAGGCCATCGCGACGTTTGTTGACGCGATGGTCTTCGTGACGTGCTCATTCATGTTGAGCCGGCGGTCGATGGTGACCCCGAGGTACGTTACCGTCGGGGACCACGCAATGTCCTGTCCGTTTAGCTGCAACCTATGCTGGCCTGTGAGCACACTCCCGGTCACGAGCGCCTGGGTTTTGCCCACGTTCACCGATAGTCGCCACTTTTTGAGCCATTCTGGCAGGGTGTCCAGCTGGCGCTGCATCTTCACAGCGGCGTGCGTCACATTGAGTGACGTGGTAATGTACGCCGCGTCATCTGCATACAGCGCCAGAGTTGCCGTCGGTTCAAGCGGGATGTCATCTGTGTATTTGGCATACAGCAGGGGTGACAAGCAGCTCCCCTGCGGTACGCCGGTGATTATCATTTTGGGCGATGAGATGGCATCATCTACCCTTACTCGAAACCGACGATTTTCGAGGAAGTTGGCGACTATCTTCACCAGGCGGGGAGGTGTCGAGGTTGCAGCTATTTTGTGCACGAGTCCAGAGTGCCAAACACGGTCGAACGCCTTCTCCATGTCCCGGAATACTGCCACAGCTTTCTCTCTCTTGTTGAGAGAAGCGGTGAGGGTGTGGAGTACCCTGGACAGCTGCAGCGTGGTGCTGTGTTCAGCGCGGAATCCAAACTATTCTTCCCTTAGCTCGATGTGGGGTCTCAAAAGTTATGGGTCGGTAGCTTTGTGCTAGTGCGGTGTCTTTCCCCAGCTTCGGGATCATTATAAGGAGGCCTTCTTTTCAGATACTTGGAAAGTTCCCCGAGCGCAGGATGCCATTGAAGAGTCGCGTCATCGCCGCGATCGTTTGACGCGGCAGATGACGCAGGCGTTTGTAATACCATCCACACCCGGGGCCTTTTTGGGCCTCGTATGAAGGATGGAGCTTCTCACTTTTGTTGGGGAGAAGAACACCGCGTCTTCTTGTGCCGCTACCGAGGTATTCGGCGACCTCTCTCTCAACTGCTGTCACGTGAGCTGCGTCGTCAGTTGGATTCGGCTGGAACTAGCGTTCAAGATGTTCGGCGAAGATGTCGGCACGCTCTACCGCTGCGTATCTGAAGTCTCCGTCAGGGTGACGCAGCGGGCGAGCTGGGGGCGCCGAGTTGTGGGTTCAGAAAGTAAGCGGGGCATTCCTTCGCCGTGTGTTCCCCACCACATCGCACGCAAGCAAGTGGCCTGTGACACCCATGCGAGGAGTGGCGAAATTGCTGGCACCTGTGGCATTGTGCCGCCCCCTCTTCGATCTCCAGGCTTCGAATTTTACACCCGGCATACACAGTAGTTCTTTGATTTCAAAGATGCCGGGTGTGAGATTTGGCGTCCTCTTCATTATTGCGAAGAAGATACAGCCCGGACGCCCTTGTCTGGCCCGTATCTTCCTCACATATTCTGGCTCGAAGCCGAGCCCGCGCAACTCCTCTTCAATCTCTTCTGGCTCAGTTGTCGCGGGTAGCCCTCTAATTGCGAATTTCGCACTTTTCTCCGCCGGCAGTGAATAGCTGAACCAAGAGATCCTATCAGTTTTCTCCAATTCTGTGAGGTATCTCTGAATGGTTCTATATTCATTTTCATCTGCCGGGGTGAATCTGTACACTTACCCAAACGGGCGGGCGTTTGGGGCCCTTCCCAACTTTTCTTTGAGTGCACGGAAGTGGTGCACCCAGTTTGGGAGGTTCTCACAAATTAGTGGCGGGATTCTCTTACTTGCCGGCTGAGGCGCTTTATGCCCGAGCGTGGCGGTGGTCGATGTCGTGGTTGCTTTTGACCCAGCTGTCGACGGTTGGGGTCGGCTTGCCACACTTGAAGGTGGTGGCGGTGCCGTGACGATGGCAGCGTAAGTCACCGGGACAGTAGGCGTACGTGTAGCCGTAGCGTCTATTTCGATACTACGTTGGTTACGGTATGTCCGGGGTTCTCTCTGAGCCCTTGGTGTTGCGGCGTACCCCTGCTGGCTCTCGGAAAGGAGTGCAATTGAAGTAGGCATTACACAATGCCTCTTACTTGATTCCACTACCTCCGGGCTCGGCGAGGGGCGTGGTCGACGAGACGCCGTGGTCGGGGGTTCAGGTGCAGTGAGGGGGCTTGAGTCTTGTATGAGAATTAGTTGTGCACACTCCTGTATCGTCAGCGGCTGACCAATACAACGCTGACGTTCGAAGTGTTCAAGTACAGGCCCGCCCAGCTTAAGGTAATCATAGAGTGATGTCGTTAGTTTCCCAGAGGCGAGTAAAGAGGCTATCAATACCGTTGTTGTCTCCGCTGATGTTCGCGGAGACTCTTCCTCTGGGCGCTGGCAGGTGGCTGGGCTGTTGTTGAACCAGGGCAGGCCGACCTCAGCAGTTGTGGTTGCATGAGTCGCGACCGGCGTGTTTGGTCGCGAGTAGGAAGTCGCACGAGGTCGCTCCGCACGCGACATGGATGACGCGCGGCTTCTTACGATCGCGCACGGCACATGGGTATAGGGCGGGGCATCGGTCGGTGCGCGGAAAGCGGTTTTGGTTGTCGCACTGTTCTCTGTCGCGCGTAAAGCGACGGTCTCGGTCGCGGGTTGCGGGTGTTGTTTTTGTTTGACCCTGAGAAGGGCCTTTGGAGTCGTGCTCCATGATGAGAAGTTAGGCGCGTAACATGGAGCTGGGGAAATCTCACCGACACTGTTCTACGCCTGCCGCAATTTCCCCCCAAACCGCCTTTCACCGGGGATCCCGCTGGTGGGAAGCCGGTTACTCAGCGAAGTGAGAGAAGTTCCAAATAAGCGAGTTTCTAAAGTGTGTGGCAATCCCCGCGGTAATTAATAAATCAACAAAAGTCAAAACAAACTACCGGCAAATCTTAAGGAACTCTTTACACAAAAAGACACTTCATAAGATTTTTTTTTATTTCGGTGCAGAGCACATAAATTACAAAGAACACGAGTATGCACGATGAGCATGGCCAATCCCAAAATTGTAGTCCACTGAATCAAATGAGCCGGAAGCCGCTGTTTTATACCCTCGTCCCATGAAATGACGCGCTGTGATTGGTCGGCTGTTGTGACGTATTACCCCCGGAAGAAATACGTAACAATGGTGATGGGACTTGACTTACAATATACTAGCGAATAGACAAACAAAGCGTGCAAAAAAAAGACATCTCTAACGGAGATACTTTTAAGCAAGTTCATTTCGCAAATGTCTAGTTTTTAAGATCAGTCTGATTCAGTTATGTTTGAATTGATATTATATAATCTTGAATTACTAGTTGACCCAACAAACGTTGTATTTCTGATATTAAAATCGCGAAACAAAAGTAACTGTTGATCGTAGATGGGTGAAAATTTGAAGTTTTATGTATTTTTTAAAGCTGACTCGTAATCAAACAAATTAAAAAAAAATGTCAAAAAAATTTGGCGTGGACCACCCTTAACATTTAGGGGTAAGAAAAATAGATGTTGTCCGATTCTCAGACCTACCCAATATGCACTCAAAATTTCATGAGAATCGGTCAAGCCGTTTCGAAGGAGTTTATGGTAGGGTATTTATATTATATTATTATGACCCCGATGTGATGTTCACACTGCGCCCGTTACCCTTAGACTACACAATACTCGCATCACAAAAAAAAAATAATGTCGGAACTAAGTAGGTACTATAAAAATAATAATCGTTCAATACCTACTCGGTAGCTGGTACGTGAACAAAAACCAGTGGGAGGCTCCTTTGCACAGGATGCCGGCTAGATTATGGGTACCACAACGGTGCCTTTTTCTGCCGTGAAGCAGAAATAGGCGTATGTGTAAACTTTACTGTGTTTCGTTCTGATGGGTGCCGTAGCTAGCCATAGCTAGTGAAATTACTGGTCAAATGAGACTTAACATCCTATGTCTCAAGGTGACGAGCGCAATTGTAGTGCCACTCAGAATTTTTGGGCTTTTTAAGAATCCTGAGCGGCACTGCAATGTAATGGGCAGGGCGAATCAATTACCATCAGCTGAACGTCCTGCTCGTCATTTTCATAAAAAAACTGAAACTGTACAAATCGAAAAACTATTAGATCATCGAGTAGTTTCGGAAAATTAAATAAGTCATTCTGAAAATTTATTGAATTTGGCGTTATATTTTCATTCAAAATTTCTCAGTGGCACTACAATTGCGCTCGTCACCTTGAGACATAAGATGTTAAGTCTCATTTGACCAGTAATTTCACTAGCTATGGCGTCCTTCAGACCGAAACACAGCAATGTTTACACATAACTGCTTCAGGTCAGAAATAGGAGCCGTTGTGGTACAGATAATATAGCCGGCTTCCTGTGCAAAGGAGCCTCCCATTCTCTATGGAGCTGTATACATTTTGTTGGTAGTGTTTTCGAAAGCGTTCCTGTTATTAGGTATCCCAATATAATCCCAAAAGTTTAAAAGACACAGTGGCCAGTTTGTGTATAGTGGCCAACGTGGATATATCCAAGTCAAGTATGTTAAAAATAAACATAATTATAATAATCTTATTGACCTTTCCCGAGTTATTATCTGCCAAATGTGGAAACTCGTCTCATGAGAAACAATCCACTTGCACTGGGCGTATGCAAATCAGCTAGGACTTTACAAAAACTAAATCGTACTGCCTTTAAGGTGAGGGTACACTGAGACAATTTTTTTTACAAATTTAGGCAATTTACGCATATTATATGATTGAATTGTTTATTGTTGATGAAAGTTAAACATTACAATAACTTGTTGCCTAATAAATATGAAACTTTCCAAGGAGCAAGTAAGATAACATTTATTATTATACTAGCTGACCTGGCAAACATTGTTTTGCCATATAAATTATATATATAAACCTTCCTTGAGCTTCAACAAATTTATTACAAAAGATTTCATTGAGATCGGTCGAATAGTTTAGGAGTTATTAGGGAACAAACATTCTCATACAAACATACATTCTCTTTTATATATACAGATTCTCTAAATATTGTCACCACTTCTTTTTGTGTGAAAACCGCTATCGTCATTTACAGGTACATAGCTGAAATTAAATTTTGGCAGAGTGTGTGAGTAGTACAGTTTCTTAAAATAAAAAAAATAGTTTTTGCAAGCGATAAGTATATAGGGTTATATCATGCTCTATAATAAAGAGTCTATATAACATATAAATAATGTTCTTTCCAATTACTAATTTACAGTCGCTGTGTCACCCCCGTTATTATTTTTTTAATTAAGTGATTTTTTCAACAATAAGTGTCATCGTAAAATACTTTTTCAGTTTTTATCCATGTTTCCATTGATTTTTAAATTTATATCGTACAAGTCCTTATTGAATCCCAATAAATATCTCAGGTTCTATTCGGAAACCTTTTTTTTATTATTTAATTTATACAAGCCTAAATAGAGGCATTTAAGGAAATACATTTGTTGTATTATATTTTTGGCAGTCAGTTCCTAAAGGAGCGGTAAGATTTTCTCTTATTTTGTCACAGCCCTGATTTATTCATCTAGCTACTTCCGGTAACTCTACTCACTACTAAAGCCTTTTTCTTCTTCATACTCTTGATCTGATATCTATTCTGTATATCCTAAATCGCATCATAACATTTACATCTAGTTTGTCGTTACTTCTACGTACATATACGTACTTTGAAATTTGTCAGTCATTACAATAAGCAAAAATTTAGTATGACAAATATAATACTCTGTGTTCCTTCAACTTAATTGAACCGGTCTAGACTCGAACAATGGAATGCATGGCCTAGGCAAATTAAGAATAACTTTTTAATACTCTACTTTATAAATAATGAGAGGCAGCTGTTTGAAATTGATGTAAATGTTTTTGTTTATAAGGTTGGCCAAATATAGCTACTTAAGTATTATTAGTATATATTATTGTAACCTAATAACAGTTTTATTTATATGATATTTATAAGTTATCGAAGGAATTATAAGGCTTAAGGGCGTACATTCGAGAATGAGTTAAGTAGTACAGTGAACCAAAGACTCTTATCCTCTTATTCATAATGGTCCGCTAACTTTAAACAGCCGCTTAGGAGTGTTTTTTCTCATTCTGACTTAGGTCAATAGAAGAAGACAGAGTGAGAATTAGCAATGCTTTTAGTTAGCAGACTATTATGAATAAGGGGGTTAATTTTTATTTATTGAAATACAAAAATGCAAGGTAACATTACAGATTAAATCTAAAGCGTTACAAAGATACTATACTAAAGAAGAAAACAATCAAAATTATAAACTAGTTATCTTATTTCATAGAGCATAAAGGCATCATACTCTCAAATCTTTTATGCCTTTTAATCAAACTGCGGTGTTACCTCAAGTACAGAGTTTTGAAGATAGATGGCTCGTATTACAGAGTTATATACTAGCGTATAGATAAACGAAGCGAGAGAGAAGAACATCTCTTACGGAGATACACCAAGATAGAAATGGATAACGAATCAATTGTTACTGTAACCAATTTTGATTGACAATTTGACTTTACAACATGATTCCGGAAAATGTTGAAAACAAATATATTATTACTAGCAGACCCAGCAAACGTTCTATTGTCGATATTAAAACCGCGATACAAAAGTCACTGTTAATCGTAGATGGCGGAAAATTTTAAGTTGTATGTATTTTTTAATGCTGACTCATAATCAAACAAATTTAAATAACAATGTCAAAAAAATAAAAAAATAAAATTTCGTGTGTACCACCCTTAACATTAAGGGGGATAAAAAATAGATGTTGTCCGATTCTCAGACCTAATAAAACCCAATATGCACTCAAAATTTCATGAAAAACGGTCAAGCCGTTTTGGAGGAGTTCAAAGTTTAACACCATGACACGAGAATTTTATACATAAGTTAAAATTTAAAAGACTAATAATAATAATGGTAATATATGTTACTAAAGCATTAACGACTTTCTTAATGTTACCACAGATTGGGAATGTAGCAACCGCCGTCAGGCTATTTTTATTATAAAGATTGTAACGAAATTTTATAGAAAAAAGTTGAAGCCCGCTGAATTCTTGCGCCCATTCTGCTCAGGTCTGAGGGATACATTTATGAATCCGTGGTAGTTTTTGACATTAATAAAATTTAATTTGATAAAATGACTCCTTTCCGAAAGCCCTTAATCATGAATCAGAAATATTTCGCCTTTAACACGATGTTATTTAAAAGGCATAAAAGGCATTTATTTTCTCAAAATTGATTCCTTTAGAATTATTTTTGATGTCTTTGAATTTCTTATACTACTAGATACTACTACCGCTTCGGAAACAAATGGCGCTCTGAGAGAGAAGAAGCGGCGCAAGAAACTCTCCCAGCATTCTTTTTTTTTGCGCTCTTTTCAACAAAAATATACAATATTGTACAGTCGCTATAAAATAATCACAATCTAGTCCCAGGCTGTCCGAACATTTAGATATTCAGCAGTGGAGTAATAGGATTTACGACAGAGCCATTTTTTTATAAAACATTTAAATTTATTTATAGTTAATGCCTGAACAGTGGCTGGGATTTTATTGTAGAAGTGTAAACATTTACCCTTAAAGCTATTATGTATCTTATGAAGCCTACTAGAATTAGTTACAAGCAATTCCTTATTTCTAGTGTTATAATAATGAAAATCACTATTAAGAGCAAAAAGGTGACGATTTTTGTGAACATATATTAAATTTTTCATAAATGTACTGACAATAAACAGTCATAATATTTATTTCTTTAAATTTTTCTTTGAGAGACTGTCTATAACCAATATATATAGCTGATATATAGCACGAACAGCTCTCTTTTGCAGTGCAAACACTATATCAATGTCAGCAGCATGACCCCATAGTAATATACCGTACGTCATGATGCTGTGAAAATAACTAAAGTACACTAATCTAGCGGTCGCAACATTCGTGTACTCTCTAATCTTTCTAACTGCATATGCCGCAGAGCTGAGTCTATCTGCTAGATGGGTAATATGTGGACCCCACTGAAGCTTTTTATCTAACGTGATACCCAAGAAGACCGTAGTGTCCACAAGTTCCAATCTCTGGTCATTTATAAGTACGTTGGTTTGTACCTCCGCTGTGTTTGGTGTAATGAACCGTAAACACTTTGTTTTTTTACTGTTTAAGTGCAGATTATTCGTCTCAAACCAACGCACTATCTTTGAGAGTGCATTGCTTACCTCGTCATCAATATCCGCACGTCGCTTCACTTTAAAAATAAGTGAAGTATCATCAGCAAACAATACAATCTCATGGCTATCATCTACCACAAACGGTAGATCGTTAATATATATAAGAAACAAGAAAGGACCGAGAATAGAACCCTGTGGAACACCCGGTTCGCGCTCCACAACCACGGATTTACAACCACGGATTTACAAGATGCATCTTTACCCAAACAGCCACTTTCTTAATATGCTATCAACTAACAGTATTTGAAAACAACTTACTAACTCTTAAATTATCTCTAGACCTGATGTCGATGACGTCACATTGTTACGGTGTGCAAAGCAAGCATCACTAGGAAATTATTATTAATAAGTTAACTACGATTTATTTTCCAGTGTTACAGATTGACGTTAAAGGCGTTGTTTTGTGATGCTGATTATTATTATTATGGAAACCGTTAAATAAATTTAATTAAAGGTTTGGTACAAAAAGTACTTATTTTTCTGAGAGAACTATTAGAGCGACACAGAACAGCAGAAATTACAGAAATATTAACAATAAAAGTCACAATGTATCAATGAAAACTTAAAGAACAAAGCTTTGATAGCACGAAAATATCATGACATGTACCTAACGGTAATGAAAATGCAAACCGTACTAACGCATCAGGTCGAGCGCGAGGGGTTGAAGGAGGTACGGGGCTTCACCTTCACGTACAACGAGGCTCAGAGATAATGTGGCCGTGTAGTACATCTTTAGGCTTAGAGCATACTTCCATTTGAAAGGTTGTCAACACATTTCTAAGATCTATAGTTTTGCTATTTCTATGTTCTATGGTTGGCTGTCATGCTTCTGGTCCGTTTCGAATTTTGAAAAGGAGAAAAATTTTGAAGAATTTGCCGCTCAGATTTTTAGGGATTTTCAACAATTCTGAGCGGCACTACATTGTAATGGGGAGGGCGTTTCAATTACCATCTGCTGAACGTCCTGCTCGTCTCGTCTCTTATTTTCATAAAAAAAGAATGTATTGGTAACCTGATGTTAAGTGATCACCGCCATCTGGCATTCTACAACCGCGGGAGAATCTTTTTGCCTAGCACAGATACTTTGTGGAATCAATTCCCGGCTGTAGTTTTACCGAACCTATACAACTTAGGGGACTTCTAGCTTAGAAAAGAATAGACCAGCAACGCATCTCTTTGCCCATGGTAATGTTCATGGGCGGTTGCCTTACCACATCCGAACATGTGAGCGACTTGCCCGTTCGCCCCCTTTTTGTGTAAAAAAAAACATTCTCCTATACACCAAAGAAATCACAGGACCGTTACCAGCCTTTTCTTTCGTCCTGGAAACACCACGCAAGAAAACTCATCGCATAGTTTGGTTCTGGTTAGTGTGCGGGTGAGCTCGTATATGAAATGTTCCTTTAGTAATTATGTGCTTTTGAAGTTCTTTTCCAAAATGAACCATTTTAAAATTATACAGCAGCCATTTTGAAAGTTACAATTTTGGTTTTTATTATTTGTTGTCACAGAAATAGTAATATTATAATGTAATACACTCTGTAAAAATTACAGCTGGGTAACGAACAAACGGATAGAGCCAAAAATCGATCTATCGACAAATTCCAAAAACTGAAGTTCAAATTCCAAAGAGTACTATATTTTGTTTCTCGATTACTAAAACATTCTTGTGAGCTAAATTTATTTTCAAATCAGCTTCAATATCTCGCATAAAAAAGGCGTAACAACCTACCTACCATATTTTATTATAATATTGTGACGTATAAAACACAATTTTAAAACGATATGAATGTCCAAGACGATTTAAATGATTGATATTCTGAGAACAATGTTATTAAGTTTATTAGTTATTTATGTAAGCCGTACTTGTACAGTTACGTAGAAAAGTGCAAACTACAATTATTTTATGTAACGTCTACAGACTAGGCTTACATAACACACGACATATGGTATTGAATGTATGGAAACTTGATAATTAATAAACTTATCTATTAGGAATCGAACAAAACTTAAATGGAAATTGTGAGGCCCGGAAATAACACGTATTGACAAATGGAAGTTACACACAAACACTACAGTTTGGCTTCTAAGAGATATTAAAATACATATAAGGTAGACTATGAAATCACTGTAAATTTTTTTTTTCTAAAGCTGCGCAAACAAATGTCATTGTTATTATTTTTAAGATTGTCAATTATTTAACTGAATTAATGCATGATGTAGGTAGCGTCGAGCATAAACATAGCTCAGATTATAAGGTGTGTACCAATATTTTTTACCATTTAACAACGTTCTTCATAAAATATAGATATATTAAATGATAGCGATACCATGTCAAGGATTCTTGTTTTCCATAGAGCCATAAATTACATCTTAATACTTATATTAGTCTACCGCATTTATCACAGGGAGTGTTCCGAAGAGCTGTTTAACCTCAGTTCTGCCACCGAATTCCACCTTCGCACGACCAATCATAAATTAGGATATCATCCCCCCAATTTGGATGTGCGGCGTTCCTCCAAGTGTGCGTTCTTTTGAAGGTAATGTACTGGAGGCGTTTCCAGGACGATCAGTCAGTTTCAGAGTGAAATTAGTGTACACTGTGCATCGGTGTGCGTATGTTTCTTGCATTTTATACCTAAGCCTTGCCATCGAACAAAATATGCGATCATTTGTCATAGTTTGCATCTCTTCGTAAGTGTTCTTCGTTCGTGTTTCATCTTTACCATTAAGTTATTCTAATATGGATCATTATTTAAGATTACCTATTTACCATCATTTTCATGGTTGACAATAATAATTAAATTTTACATGTTGCGATTAGTGGATAAATACCAACAATTGTTTTTAAAATATCTTGTCTAGAAAAGAATATTTAAAGTTTATTAATAAGACATGACATTTTGTCTTTTGTGTGCAACAGTACCATGTTTGTACTAAGCAAGTTGTGTGATCGATTGTGACAGTACGGCAAACTTTGTTCGGCCGGTCTTTGGATAATATACTTTTCTGTTTGACTGTTCTGTGTATATACAGATATGAAACCTCTTTATGCCATGGAATATTTATAGTAATATATAATATAATCCATAATTAAAGGACTTGGAAATTAGACACAGATGTAGAAAGAATAAGGATCTTATGTTTCATAACTTTTTGAAATTATACTTCTTTAGTAGCGTAATGAAAAAATTATGAGAGTGAAAAATAACAGGGTGAAGTTGATTCCTAAAATTTTCTGACGTTTACGACATTCCTTATTTTTTATAATTAATTGGGTTAAAGTCAAGGGTTATTTGATAATTAATTGTCAATTTTTACAATATTGTTCTGTCTACAAACGTAGAATAGCACGAGCAATAAATAATTTTAAGGATTTTTGCTTTGTTAGGCCAAAGAAGTATAACTTCTTGCGTGCATACATAAGTACACACACACTTTTTATTTAATTGAAATGGAGATTAATAATCTTAGGGGTACTTGAATAGTAACAAAACATTTGATAATATAATTGTTTTTTTTTTTATATTTAAGGTTGGTTAACGTTACATTGTGTTAAAGACAATGCAGGTAAATTTTGCCATTAGTTGTTGATGATTGTTAACTATGAACTAGATAAAATGTAAATTGAAGTTCTTAAAATGTTGCAATATTACTTTTTGATAGCAATATAAAAGGTGATAAACTTACCAGTTCGCCACCAGATAATAAAAAGATCAACTTTATTTACCCAGAGGATAAGCTCTTAGGTGTTTGCGGCGATATTTTCTGTGTCAAGTAATATTTCGTATCAAGTTACAATACAGTTTTGACATCATGCCTGAACTTTGTTCGTGAAGAGTTGATAGTAAGTTTTACTCTGAGGATACGACGTTTTTGAGTACGAGTCAGATGCACATAGAGTTGGTTGTTTGTAGATGTATCTCTTCTATTGCGTTTGCTGGATAGTATTTATTGATCAGTACTTAGATTTAAACAATATGTTATGTTTTTTAAGTGATGACCCTCACAAACAATGCAAACAGAATTTTATAACGAGGCGGTACTCGAACGGTTAGCTCAGTTGGTTAGAGCACCGGCACGGAACGCTGGAAGTCGTGGGTTCGAATCCCGCATCGTTCATAAAGTTTTTTTTTTTCTAATTTTATTTGTGTAGTACTTAGATTGTTGTAGTAATTTTCACATTATATCTGATGTTTGTGGCAGGTTTCTTTGCACTGGGTGCCGGCTAGATTATGGGTACCACAACAGCACCTTTTTCTGAATTCTGACTGAAGGGCGCCGTAGCTAGTGTAATTACTGGGATTACAAATAAGACTTAACAATATCTTATTTCCCAAGGTGGCGAGCGCAATTGTAGTGCCACTCAGAATTTTTGGGTTTGGCGTATTAATTACCATCAGCTGAACTAGTAATGACGATATCATAAAGATATTTAAAACAATTTCAAAGTTACTAAAACTACTTATTAGGTTATTTATATTTACAATTATTTTTTATTGTCAACTACATGTTCAAAGTTTAGGCTGGCAACGCTCCTGTGATTCCTCTGGTGTTGCTGGAAAACGTTAGAGGGGGTGATTACTTTACATCAGGTGACCCATACGCTCTTTCTTCCTTCCTTTCCATAAAAAAACATAAGATATATTGGATCGTATATATATTAACTAACATCATGGTTCTAGTATGAAAGTTATGTCGATGTGTGCACTCAAAGTAAAACTTCACTTTCAATCTTAGATTATGGATTGGCCTCGGCTGCGGTCCAACTAGATACCGCAGGCGTAGTCGCAAAGTGAGGCAACTATTACTACGCCCAAGTGGGTCTCGGACAATGTGTGACGTTGACGTGCCACATGCTCTGTTAAACTTTGCTAATAATTGAAACTAAAACGGTTGCGTAGTAAAATTTTATAAAAATAATACTACAAGAAATAAGAAAGACACTGGGATTACAATACAACAGTAAGTATTTTGTATTTTATTAATTTCAATGAAAAATAGCACGAAGCTTATGTTACAAAATTTGAAAGATGTCATGATGCCATGCACACAAGCATCTAATACTTAGTTGACGTAATAAAAAAAAAAGTATATACCGACGAATTATTGAGAACCTCCTCCTTTTTTGAAGTCGGTTAAAAAAGCTATTGTTCTTAGATAGTTCAGTATCTTGTTGGAGCGCAGCGGAGACCAATCCTTAATCTAAGCTTTCAATATTTTTTACCTAAAATGCACACAAAATGGAAACCTTCTTTTCTTTGTTGAAGTCGGTCGACAATAAAACTCATTGAATATTACAGCATAACCTCTGCAATTTGAAACAATTTTCATAGCTATTTACAAAATGCGTGGTGCTTGCGCATTAGGTGAAGTGTTGACCCAATTACGATGATGGTTTCGAATCACGCAACACTGACCGATACTTAAGAATGCAGTGCATTACCTGCTTCATTAGTTTCGCTGGCATTTTATAAACTTTATTTACTATACACTCATACACTCACGCCTTGTTCCCGTCGGGGTAGGCAGAGACAACAGAATGTTAATGTTAACACGAGGAACAAACATGAACTTGTTATGCCTACTACTCGGTTGGGTCGAGTTAGTAAGTCTTTTGTTGGGCGATGTATATGCTTCTACAATATGATCCCAGAAAATGTATAAAACAAATGTGTTACGAAATTTAAAAGAATTGTTAAAAAACGTTTGTGTGGGAAAGGTTATTATAGCATAAACGATTTTCTTAATGACACCACGGACTGGGAATAAAGCGAACACCCTCAGGCTCTTTAATTATAAATGTTTATTGTACGGTATTACATTGTAATCCATGTTTTATATTAAAAAAAAAGCCCGCTGAGTTTCTTGCGCCCATTCTTCTCAGGTCTGAGGCAGTCTCTTTCGAATGGGTGGTAGTTTTTGACGTTCAATAAGTGATTTTAAATCCTATTTTGAATAAAACTATTTGAATTTGAATTTGAATGCCACTTGATTCTATCCTTACAAATCTCGTCCGCTTCCTCTACAATAATTACTCTTCTGATACATGCTCGCCGGTTCCAGGTGCTTCAAATTTTTCTTTCTTCCTCATCCATTCTTTCTTCACTCATTTATTTAAAACTAGCTGACCCGGCAAACGTTGTTTTGCCATATAAAGTATAATTCACGCGATAGTTTTATAAGTAATAATAAGTAAGTAATTATAGCCTGTACATCATTTTGTTCTATTGTCAATAGTTTTTGCAGCGCACGCAAAAATAGGTTTTCGATTTTACACCTTGTGTTACAAAATAGCAATTTTATTACGGATCCTTAATTTTGAAAAAAAAAACTACCCAACACTGAAAGAATCATTCAAATCGGACCAGTAGTACCAGAGATTAGCGCGTTCAAACAAACAAACAAACACTGCAGCTTTATAATATTATTAGTATAGATGAGCTTAGTACTGAAACAGCACGAGGAACTTCCCTTCATTACTGAACTTATTGATAAGAGACGCAATGATATTGTTTGTCCGAAAAAAATCAAAAACAAACATTGTTTTTACATCAATATGACCGTTTGTTTACAATAAACTAAACGCAAGAGAAAACATCTATCCCGTAAATTATATTAACTGTAAGAATGCTCTTCATGAAGCACTTCAAAATATATCCTATGAAGATATAGAAAAAAAATACTAAAAGTGTGAAATAATAAATTATAAATTCTAATATAAAAATAAATTTTATTTGTATTAGTTAATAGTCATTACTTTGCTTAAGACATTGCTTACTTATATACTTAACCTGTTGATTAATTTATACCTTTTTACTTTATTAAGTTTCTCTTTTTTGTGATTATTTAGTTTTAACATAAGCTCTTTACACCTCAAACACAGGTTTACCATGTTTTTAAATAAGTTATGAGAGGTTAGACCTTACTACCATCTATATTTTTGCACAACTAACCTATAGTGCCTAGGCATTTTCGCCTATTTCTGCCGTGAAGCAGTAATGAGTAAGCATTACTGTGTTTCGGTCTGAAAGGCGCCGTAGCTAGTGAAGTTACTGGGCAAATGAGACTTAACGTCTTGTCTCAAGGTGACAAGCGGAATTGTAGTGCCGCTCAGAATTTTTGGGTTTTTCGAGAATTCTAAGCGGCACTGCATTGTAATGTGCAGGGCGTATCAGTTACCATCAGCTGAACGACCTGCTCGTCTCGTCCCTTATTATCATAAAAAAGGCATAATTCTGCAGCGTTCAGGGGAAGTTTTTTCACATATTACCAAGTGCTGGCATAATTGGCATAACAGCCACCAAATAATTAGGAAATTGAAAAATAAAAAAGTATTAAATCCTTGTTATGATAATTGTGTATGCATTGTATCCATGAAGTTATGTATATTTAATTTTATAGAATTTAATATTATCCAAAATATTATATTTATGTAACAGATATATATTATACAGTACCCATTACCATTTATAATATGAGTATAACAATAAGTATAAATTCATAATATGATTTAATATATTTATACCTATATATCTTTTGTATTCAGATTTAAAACCATGGTTAGCAACTGTCAACTCCAAAGTGACACGATGGGATGTTGAAAACCAGTGGTTTGTTGGTGTCTCAAGCACTAACAACGCTGTAAGCAAAGTAAGTACTGAGTCAGCTCTTTTAACCAACGAAAAACGCGCCGTACAATATAATATAATATTGAAAATAAGTATAAACGTATATACATTTTTAACTATTTCTTATCATGTTTTAATTTAGTAGCTATTTTAAGCACGGACTAGTAAAAAAAGATGGACTCCACGCCGTGATATTAGCAAGTGAAGCACCTTTATGCTAGTGTGTGTGCGGTTACGGGGTATATCAGTTTCAGTTTTCTCCCTTAGATAATCATATATCCAGAAATACTTTTATATTATTGTTTTTACACTTTTTCACAACGCACAGCGGCACGCAAACTGATCTGTCATAGACGATGGCAAATCTCATAATGGCGGCAGATCGGCTTGTATTAGTGTAAGTGTATGCGTGGGGCTATGTAATTACACGTTTACCGGCTTTTCTTGGTGCCTCACTGTTATGTAAGGTGATACGGAGTCCTTATTTTTTACTCGTCCGTGATTTTAAGATGTTTTTTTTCTATTGATAAAATTATGTGTGGCGTTATAGATATTATATTGTTTATAAAGTTATTTCTATTCATATACAAAAAAAGTTGCCCAGAATAAAGTTTTTGTGGTGATTATCTTACGTCGCAACGCGCAAAGAACCTACTGGAACAATATGGATGCTTAATTTCATTAAATCACAATACCCAAATCAAAATCGCACGCAATCATCCACCATAATTAAATTTGATCGTCAAAAACGGGCAACCCACTATCTATTAGCTGGCAACATAATTGCCATGACTCGGCCAAACTGCAAGGAATAATTAAATATTTTCATAACGCGACAACACTGCTGTGATAAATCACTGGATTTGTGTGTTCGCGTTGTCACACGATTATTTCTCGTGTAAGCTATACAATACCTTAATAGCCGAGTGGTTAGCGATCCTACCTACAAAGCTAGAGGTCCCGGGTTCGAATCCCGGTAGGTGCAAGCATTTATATGGTGAATATGGATGTTTGTTTCCGAGTCATGGACGTTTATATGAATTTATGTATGTTTAAGTAATTATATTGTATTAAATTAAATAAAAAAATAAAAAATTATTCAAGGTATGTAGAATACTACCAATTACCTTAAAAATTAAATATTTACTTGCACTACACCACCGTGGCAATCAAGAGCGTAGTCCAACCCTGGTATATCATGCTCACCACACAAGGTCTACATCTGATGGTAAATATGAAGTACCTAGAGTTAATAATTATAACGGAGATAGAACATTAAAAAAGATAATCCCATATATATTAAATAGTTTACCAGCAGATATAAGACACGAACCTAATAAAATAAAGTTTAAAAATATGTTAAAAAAATATTATATTGACAATCTGGAGACATTATATATCAACATTTAAATAATAAAAATCCTTAGTAATGTTAAATAATATTGTAAAAAAAAATTCTCCTCCACATTTATAAATAAATCTCCATAAATATACATATATTTAAGTTACTAAATGTTATAATTAAGATAGCTCAGATTCCATAGACAATCCATCAAGATGGTTTTGTGGGACCATTATTTTATTTAGTCATTGTAATATCAAAGCTGTAATAAATAAATAAATAAAAAAAAAAATAAAAAAAATATATCATTGTCTTGTAACCCATAACACAGGCTATATATGCTTAACTTGGGGCTAGATAATTTGTGTAAAAATGTGTGACAATATTATTATTATAAATACAAGTATAATCATCAAAGAATAATCATCATTATTTAAGCCGAAAGACGTCTGGATAAAAGCCTAACCCAAAGATCTCCGCGATAATCAATTTTTTTTCTCTCTCTTTTATTTCAATTAATAGGTTAAGTTTATAATTTGTAGTTTTATTTCTTATTTTGTTTTTCTATTACAGTCATAGTATTACTTTTTTGAGTATTTTTGTAATTTTTATGTTCACCATAATTGTCCTTTATTTTGGGACAACAAATTATAACATAAGACTTGGAAAATAATATTGTATATGATGTAGTGTACTTTAATAAATAAATATATAATATCTTCTTTTTTAAATAATATTTAAAAATTAATATACAAATTTCTGTAAAATTATTAAAACACATTCATTACAGTACATTCACTCTTGAAGCAAAGTTCCGCAGTACCTTCAAATCAAATCAAATCAAAATCAGTTTATTCACGTAGGTCACGGATATGACACTTATGAATGTCAAAAAAAATTAAAATATTTTTCTTATTGAATCTACCGCTACTTCGTAAAGGGTTGAGCTAATGAGAAGAAGTAGCAAGAAACTTATTGCCACTCATTTATATCAAGATTTACAGATCATTTCAATTACAATATAATATGTAAAATGTAAAATGATGCAACAAACACACTTTCACTTTCTATTGTCTCTACCCGTAGTCAATTGAACAGAAATATTCATCAACTTCTGCACTGACATGTCAAACAAGTTTAGCTACAAGCCTACAACAAGTATAAAACATGACTTCATATACATGTAGACAACTAGTAGGGGACAAGTTTTATGTTATTAACCGACATCAAAAAAGGAGGAGGTTCTCAATTCGTCGGTATGTTTTTTTTTATGTTAGTTACCTCAAGACTTTCGACTGGGTGAACCGATTTTGATAATTATTTGATTATTTGAAAGCTGGTGCTTCCCGTGTGGTTCTATTGTAATTTGGTCCAGATCTAACAATGGCATCAATGAGAAAACCATAAAAGTCTTAAATTGTTTGTACATAAAGAAATAAAGAAATGAATATATAATATTTTCGTCGTTATACAATATTAAAAAAAAATATATAAAATTTTGTAAAATTATCAAAACTAACAAAAAAACCTTCAATATTTAATTTAATTTTACAAGTTTTGGTATAATGGAAACGTTCTCTACAAGGGGTGGAACGGCATATACGATGTAAGCTTCGATGGTACAATATAACAAGAAACAAAAGCTTTACAACCTGCCAGGCCCTTAATATGCCAGTGTCATAAATTGTGCGATATCTAGCATCTACGCAACGGATAATATTAATAGAATATTATACATATAACCACAATACGGTCTCAAAGATAAAAATAGTCCCCGTAATGAACTATGAACTGAATTTCAAATAATTGTCAAAGTGCTTGCAACTATCGGGGAACAAGAACTATTTTAATTACTTAAACCGATTTTACTCATGATTAATCGGTGTTGGTACCGACTACTTTTAGACCAATTGGAGGTCCTTCACCAGTTTGGTTGCTATTTCGCGTTCGCGCCCCGTCTATCACTAATGAATTAATAATTAATGAATAAGGTGCCACAAAAGTCTCACAACGGCTAGATTCTTTGGTTTGACTTTTGGTTTAAATTCTAATTCACTTATTTTGATACCAAAATTCAGAACCATTATTCGAAAAGGTATGCTTCAGAGATCTGAAATCTTAGATAAGAAAGACGGGCCTTATTAGATCTAAAGCAGCCAAAAGATCATCAGGCTCTTTAACAATCACAATTAAATAGCATGGGGAAATCGTCGATCAGTGCCGGGGGAACTTGTGTTTTTTATCGAGTCCTCTCTTGAGAAGATCGCGGACTGGAGTAAATTGAACCTTGTCCAAATTAACCACCAGAAGACTCAAGCTTACGCGTTTACCACTTAAACAAACCCCATTACCGTATCACCGCTGTTCGACAACACTTCCCTTAACGCCTCGCCTAGTTGCAGAATACTGGGTCTCGAAATTTCTAGCAATTGCCAATTCCGCGGTCATCTCGAGGTTAAAGCCAAATTGGCTTCGAAGAAGCTGGGCGTCATAAATAGAGCACAGCAATAATTCAGGCCGGCTCACTTTCTAGGGCTCTGCAAATTTAATTGTAATGTGCAATTGAATTGGTGGGGACCCAGGACTCTGTGAACGGCTGGTTCACTTGGTTGCATAGAGACGTCGCTTCATTGTGTCTCTTCTACAGCATTTATCACGGAGAGTGTTCCGAAGAGCTGTTTCATGTGATTTCTGCAGCAGAATTCCACTTTCGCATAACACACCACAAATTAGGATATCATCCCCACCATCTGGATGTGTGGCGGTCCTCCACAGTGCGGTTTTCAAGGAACTTTAACCTTACTCCAAAGCTGTGGAATGAGCTTCCTTGTGCGGTGTTTCCGTGACGATACAACATAGATACCTACAAAAAAAGCGCATACACCTTCCTTAAAAGCCGGCAACTCTCCTGTGATTCCTCCGGTGTTGTAAGTGATAGTGGGCGGCGGTGATTACTTAACACGAGGTGACCCGTACGCTCGTTTGTCCTTCTTTTCCATAACAAAAGAGAGGTACAGCAAGATTGAAAAGGAAATCAAATCTATTATTACTGTAACATATTTCGATTGACAAGTCGTAAATAGTCAGCCACGCTTTGAATTAGCTTCTTAGTATTCTGAATATTAAACTAACATTACATTAATGAATTACATAGTCACAGTGAAAAGAATAGAATAGAAGCAAGTATATAAATTTACCACAGGGAGTGTCTATAACATATTATTGCAATATAGTTGCCCAATTTCGAAGATTTGATATCATATTTTACAAACAACTTGTCAAGTAAACTGTTAACTAAGAACCTATTTTACGTAGACAATGACAATAATAATGATAGAGCCAATAAAGCCTCACTTGAAGTATTTAAATCGAAAGATAGAGGCTTCGAGTGTTCGAGAATCGCGACATTGTTCCTGACTCGGCAAAATATTATGAACTAACACGACACGGGTTCACGCGGTGCGATATGTGTGCTAGGGCTGCCACGCGTAGCTTAATATTTATTTATAAAATGTTGTTTAAATAAAACTATAATTATACGCTAATAGAAGTTTCTTTTTTTAATATGACTTCTTCATTATATAGCCATATTTATTATATTCCACAGATTATTCACAAAAATAAATTACAGTTACATTATAACATAACTAATATACTTAAAATAAATAAATTATTATATAACATTTGTGTGGTTAAATATAATATTGATTTATTGCGCTATCGTACACAAAATGTCAATTTTCATTTTTTTTTATGTAGTAAGGGAAGAGATGAGCAAGACGTTCAGCTGATGGTAATTGATACGCCCTGACCATTACAATGCAGTGCCGCTCAGGATTCTTGAAAAACTCAAAAATTTTGAGTGGCACTACAATTGCGCTCGTCACCTTGAGACATAAGATGTTAAGTCTCATTTGCCCAGTAATTTCACTAGCTACGACGCCCTTCAGACCGAAACGCAATAATGCTTACACATTACTGCTTCACGGCAGAAATAGGCGCCGTTGTGGTACCCATAATCTAGCCGGCATCCTGTGCAAAGGAGCCTCCCACTGGTAAAATATATAAACAATTTAACACTTCAGAACTATTTAGAAGTTTATCTCTCAGAAAAATCAACTTTCATCCTTAAGTAAACTCTAAAAATATTTTAAGGCTGAGATTCGATCCCTCGACCTCGCGGTGTTTCAGCTTCGCAATCACCATGATTCAACGACTGGTCCAAAGACCGTATGATCATAAAGTTGAAATAGCCGAACAATAATTAGTTAGTAGTAAAAATTTTTCATATTTTCAACAATTTTACAATTTCAACAACTGACTTACGAATTTTTGGTCAGGCGTGGCCTGTCCTTTGTCTGTTCATCCCAAGAAAAGTACTCAGCGCCGCTAAAGAAGTTTTCGCTTCAAAAAAAAAAATTTGTAAGTACTAATAATTAAAGCCCGACATCTTCTTCTATTCTATTATTGTGGTACGTTTGGTCTGTGTTAGTCTCATATCAAAGTAATTTTTGTAATTTTTTAATTCAATAATTTTTGATTTATATAACTTGCTAGTGACAACCCTAACCGGCCCGCGGTTGCCGCTCGTAAGCCGTGTATGCACTCATGCTCTTATTTTGCACAAATATAATATTTTTTAAAACCTTTTTCACATTCTTATCTTCTTCGGACGCAACTTTACTCTTACGGCTTTTGTTCTCAATGGAAATAAATGTATTCTGTTGTTGTGTTTTTTTAATTAGATAAGCTAAAACATTTGGTACTTGGTGAGAATAAAACTTACTAAAAGCTTTCGGTGTGATCGTTGGTTGAAAGGTAGAAGTGTCTTTTTTGCAATGAGTTGGAGGATCGGTGTTCTTTTTTCTCGGAGTTTCCCTGCGAGATCGAATCAGTAATGACGAGATCCGTAGAAGAACCAAAATCACCGACATAGCCCAGAAACTAGAGTGGCAGTGCACAGGGCATTTAGGTCGCCGCACAGATGGCTATTAGGGCAGTAAAGTCCTCGAATGGCGACCACGTACCGGAACAGGCCCTCCACAAGATGGACCGACGATCTGGTCAAGATAGCGGGGATAGGTTGGATGAGGGCAGCGCAGTATCAATCGTCACGGCGATTTTTGAGGGATGCTTTGTCCAGCAGTGGATATGATCAAGGTTCGATTATTGGGCGAGGGTTTGTCATTCTAGCTGAAGTTTTTATTTTATTTTTTTAATGCCTTCTTAGCAGAGATTGCCTATCATCATTGCTATCTTAACCTTGGATGCAACAGTACTAAACATGAATCCATAGTCTGCCTCAGATTTTTGAAGGGATTCGATATTCCATTAGATGCATCGACTTTATAACCTATACGCCTGATAAAGGGCGAACGTTTTCCAGTACCACATTAGGAAAATATATCTTATATAAGTCCGCATAAGCCAATAGAGATTGCTAACGATATGGTGTGATTACTTACTGACCAATGAGCAATCAGTATCCCACTCCCGCTCACCTCAATCGGTTGATTGAATTGTTTGCTTTGCAAAAAATAGGTCTACAGAATTACTTATATTTTTCAGGCATGATGTGTTTTTTTAGGCCATTTTTTATCACAATAAGGGACGAGACGAGCAGGACATTCATCTGATGGTAATTTATACGTCCTGCCCATTACAATGTATTGCCGCTCAGGATTCTAGAAAAAACCAAAAATTCTGAGCGGCATTACAATAATAATGCATGTCACCTTGAGACAGAAGATGTTAAGTCTCAGTAATCTCACTAGCTGCGGCGCCCTTCAGACCGAAACACAAAAATGCTTACACATTTTACCGGCTCCTTTGAACATAATGCCAGCTTGATTATGGGTACCACAACGACGCCTATTTCTGCCGTGAAGCAATAATGTGTACGTGGGTCACACTGAAAATGTTTAGAACTGGCCAGTAAGAAACATTGCTAATGAATACTTTTTTTGAATTTAAATTATAGAGCTCTTTGGTAATCTAATGTAGTATATTGCATCCATTTGTCATTTCTTTTTGTGAATTGGCGGCAAATCTAAAACTCTTGTTACATGTGCAAATGAACCTAACGCGAGAAATTTTTCGGTCAATGCGATTAGCATTTCTTAATGAAGCCCCATCTCGTGCCACTATTTACAATTGATTTAACGAGCTTAGGCGTGGACGTAGAAATCTCAATGATGATCCGCGTGAGGGACGTCCTTTAACAGCGACTACTGAAGATAACATAAGTGCTGTGCGACGCATGATAGAGGAAGAAAAGAGAGTGACCTATCAGCAGATACGGGCAAGCCTAGGCATTGGTATGAGTCAAGTTCAAAAAGTATTACACGAACATTTAGGCGTCAGGAAGCTATGTACCAGATGGATTCCCCATACTTTAACCGACGACCAGAAAGAACTTCGCATGGACTGGTGTCGCCAAATGTTAGTTAAGTTCAACGGCGGTGACTCGAATGCTGCATTTGACACCGTCACAGGTGATGAAAGATAGATATATTGCTACAAATCCGAAACCAAAAGACAATCAGCTCAGTAGGTGTTTCCTTTCGACGATCGGCCAACTAAGGTAAAGTCAAGGAAGAAGTCAAGAAAAAAAGATGATTGCCTCATTCTTTGGTCGGAAAGGTCATTTCGCAACAGTAGTGCTAGAAGATGGAAGGATAGTTACTGCAGACTGGTATATCAATCGCTGTTTGCCTATTGTCTTGGAAAAAATTCGACAGCAGTGCCCTCGAAGCAGGATCCTCCTTCACCACGACAATGCTTCAGCACACTTCTCAAAACGGACTGTTGAATATTTGACTATGGCAGGTGTCGAGATAATGAGTCATCCGCCATACAGTCCTGACCTGGCGCCCTGCGACTTTTATTTATTCCCAAGAACTACAGATAAAATTCGAGGTATTCGCTTTACGAGCCCTGAAGATGCGGTGAAAACTTACGAAAATGCCATAGAAGAGAGATGCCATATTAAGGAAGAATGTGCCCACTGCTTTTCTCAGTGGTTCCATCGAATGCAACGATGTATAGCAAGGAACGGAGATTACTTCGAAAAACAATAAAAGTATTGGCAACTTTCTACATTAAGCCGTTTTTCATTATTTAAAAATTTTCAGTGCTACCTAGGTAAGCATTATTATGTTTCGGTCCGAAGGGGCCCGTAGCTATTGAAATTACTAGGCAATTGAGAATTATCATCTTACCTTTCTTTCTAACTTTACCACAATTCTTTTGAATTTAGAAATACATTTTTTTAATATTTTCTGAGATCTTGCCATAAAAGCGTATATTATATATCGCCGCACAAAACTTACTTTACACTTACTCATTCGACATAGCCGAGTAGCAGGCATTATAAGTTTATGTCTGTTCCTGGTGTTAACATTATGGTTATGACAGTTTCTAGGAAATTTACTTATGAACATACATAACATGTATAAGAATAATATTCTGAGAGACAACTTTCTATCGATTCTATATTATAATTGTTGACACAAAGGTAGCTTGAAATTTCAACTTGAATACGGGTAAAGTAAGAAGCAAGCTCTTAGTGAATAATGCTGGGAAATATTATGATAAGCCAATATAATTAATGGGATCATTAACATCAGACCATAAAACCAAGATGACATATAATTAATATTTTACAAAACGTGTTATTAATGTGTTATGATACTATCGCATTACATATACCTATAAATTTATTGAACGTTGAATAGGAATAAAAGGAACTTGATTATTTAACCGACTTTTAATGTAAGAGTGCTTCCTCGGGCCACGAAAAGAATAGGGAAGTCCTAGGCCCAAGGATATCGTAGGATGCGACTAAGGGCATTTAACAGTGGAAGGCTCATTTGCACAGGATGCCAGCTAGATTATGGGTACCACAACGGCGTATTTCTGACGTGAAGCAGTAATGTGTAAGCATTATTGTGTTTCGTTCTGCAGGGTGCCGTAGCTAGTGAAATTACTGGGCAAATGAGAATTAACATTTTCTGTCTCAAGGTGGCGAGGGCAATTGTAGTGCCGCTTAGAACTTTTAGGTTTTTCAATAATTCTGAGCAGCACTGTACGGCAGGGCGTATTAATTACCAACAGCTGAACGTCCTACTGGTCTCGTCCCTTACTGTCATAAAAAAAATTAGTTTGTCCCTTTCCCCACAGTAAATTTACATTTTGAAATAATATCACTAAATTCAAGAAAAATAAGGTTTGAATTCATTTAATTCAAGAAGAAAGAATAAACTGTGTGTTTAATAGGTTAGCGCTAGGGCAAATAGTATATAATTCAAATTCAAATTCAAATTCAAATATTTTTATTCAAAATAGGATTTTAAATCACTTATTGAACGTCAAAAACTACCACCCATTTGAAAGAGACTGCATCAGACCTGAGAAGAATGGGCGCAAGAAACTCAGCGGGCCTTTTTTTTATATAAAATATGGATTACAATGTGATATCGTACAATAAACATTTATAATTAAAGAGCCTGAGGGTGTTCGGTTTATTCCCAGTCAGATAAAAGTACAAGCTAGAGTTTAGGGCTTCTTCATAGGTCTTGGTATTAAATTTTACAATAAAATATCAGACAGTATACTAGGACTCACTCAGCACAAATTTTAGAAATATATTGAAGCTTCTTTGACAAAGAAGGCTTACTATAGTATAGTACATTATATAGAGGATAGTGATGTTTCATGTCTGTTTCTACGCAGGTCACCGAAAATCGGTATAGATCGGTATTATTCTATGATTTAAATGATAGTGGAGTCGTACCGTTTCCCGGGAAATAACAAAAACACTTGCTTGATTAAGTTTACCATAGTTTAACAATGAAAGCTATATGAAGTATTTCTTAAAGCCTTAATAAATAATCAAATCAAAATTGCCTGATTAATTTACCAGGAACAACCATAAGGTCGAGTTATACAATTTTACAACAAGATCTCAGAAAATATAAAAATAATTAATACATATTAATGTCACGGGAAGTACGGCGATGTATTGATATAGCAGTCGAAGTCTTATTATACTTGAATGTAACATTATTATTGAAGTAGGCGTTACTTTGCGGAAATCCATAATTATACAAATCATTTAAGTTTTCTTTAGTGGTCGGCTGTTGTGACGTATTTCCCCCGGTAGAGATACGTAACAAAGGTGATGGGACTAAATTTGTTTGTTCCGTCCAATCACAGCGCGTCATTTCATGGGACGAGGGTATAAAAGAGCGGTTATCCCAGCGGAAACTCCATAGGGAGTGCCGCTTGCTCCTCCCCTCTCCCTCAAGAGAAGGTCGCCTTCGATGCAGGCTTAGAGGGCACCTGCCCAAAACCAACTGCAGGTGGTGTTTAGTGGGTAGGCACCTAGGTTTTCACGTGAGTCCCACATAACCAACGCAGACTTAGGCTGCGTTGGTATGCATGAGCATTCACCACCTCCTCCCGTCGTTATCCCGGAGGTAAGCCCTTTCCCTTGTTTGGGCGCAAAAGAAAAAAAAAACTCATTTGATTAGTCTCGTGCCAGATTTTGGCGAGACAACACGTCCTGAGGATGCCTCGTGTAGAGGCGAAACACGTGTAGAATTGTTTAAAAACAAATATTTGCGGAATTAACACTAAAGAAAACTTAAATCATTTTTATAATATGAATGTAACATGTTGCATATTTCGATTTTTTTTATACGACGTGATTTGTCTGTATGTATAACGTTATTAGCCGCGTACTGACTGAGCCAGCAGCCGCGTGAGGCATATCCTCGGTCGGTGAAATGCGAATCAGAATGCCAAAGGCGTTCTCTCTTATTGCTCTAGATAGCCTGTAATGTCTTTTCGTTTTCTTTCTTGTACAAGTCGAGGAATAAATATAAATACCGTCTCAAATTCAAATTCAAATTCAAATATTTTTATTAAAATCACTTATTGAACGTCAAAAACTACCACCCATTCAAAAGAGACTGCCTCAGACCTGAGAAGAATGGGCGCAAGAAACTCAACGGACTTTTTTTTAATATAAAATATGGATTACAATGTGATATCATACAATAAACATTTATAATTAAAGAGCCTGAGGGTGTTCGCTTTATTCCCAGTCCGTGGTGTCATTAAGAAAATCGTTTATGCTATAATAACCTTTCCCACACAAACGTTTTTTAACAATTCTTTTAAACTTCGTAACACATTTGTTTTGTACATTTTATGGGATCATATTGTACAAGCATATACATCGCCCAACAAAAGACTCACTAACTCGACCCAACCGAGTAGTACGCATAACAAGTTTATGTTTGTTCCTCGTGTTAACATTATGAATGTCACAGTTTCTAGAAAATTCCTCAGTGTGCTTATAACATACAGAACATTATCAAAAATGTATTGAGAAGCAACAGTCAAAATGTTTATTTCTTTAAATTTTTCTCTTAATGATTCCTTAGGACCTAGGTTGTAAATCGCGCGAATAGCCCTCATGCAAAACAGTCTATAAAATAAGTATATGGCACACTTTTCGACTTCACGTTAAGTTGAGAGCTCGATGCTGGCTCAGCCTGTCTATGGCTCGACTTTGCCTCATGCAAATTATCTGTAGACCGAGGCGGTGTATTCGCGAGGAGGCTTACTCGCGAGGAGGCTCGCTCAGTCAGTGCGCGTCTATTGAAGATAACTTAAAATTTACACGAAGCAGAGTTTTCTATAGAGAGAGTAGCATGTAGAGCTCGACGAGTGGACCAGGCATCGCTACCTTCGACCATAATTAAGCAAACTTTTAAGAAGAGTGAATATACTTATACAATGCTCACTAAATACCTACCAATCGTTGAGTATTTTTTAACTGAAAGTAATAATTGAATATCCAAGCTATATTATATACCACACTCCTTTTATTCCAGCGGGAATACGAAAATATAACGCAAACGTTGCTTTGCACTTTAAAACTATTAATATTTAAAATTAGAAATTGATTTTGCATGTCTATTATTCTTTTACGTCTTAACTAGCCAACCGAGATCAGTCTGATATACTTATAAACGGGGTTTATATTAGGTTACCGTTTATTTAGAAAAATAATTATCCCAACGGACAACTAGTTGTTGACCTTAGATCGTTTATACATCCAGATAGACTATGACAACTGTGAAAACGTCGAAAAAAATTGAGTTTAGAACTAACCTCTATTTTGAGCAATTCACGCACTCTAAACTAATATAAACTAATAAATGATATTATAATTGGAGTTTACCTGCGAGATCAAAACAAAAAATGAGGAGATCTGTAGGAGTACCAAAGTTACCGACATAGTCCCAATGATTGCGAAACTGAAGTGGCAGTGGGTAGGGCACATAGTTCGACGGACAGATGGCCGTTGGGGCAGTAAAGTCCTCGAATGGCGACCTCGTACTGAAAGACGTAGTGATGGTAGATGTAGTAGATGGTAACAAAATGGACCGACGATCTGTTCAAGATCGCCGGAATACGTTGGATGAGGGCAGCGCAGAACCGAACGTCGTGGATATCTTTGGGGGAGGCATTTGTCCAGCAGTGGACGTCTTCCGGCTGTTGATGATGATGATGAAACTAATATTCCTTGTTGTTGTCTAACAGCAACAGACTCAATCTAGACGTATAATTTATCTAATTTGTGTACAATGATTTTTTCGCAAGTCATTGTGTTTTAGTATGTACCTTGCCTAACCTGTGGTATTTAAGTGCATACTATAAGATACCGTTAGTTAAATAATATATTAAGTATTTTTTTCAATATTTTATAATATGCTTAGTCACAACAACCATTATAATCTTTAATTTATGTGTCATTATGCGGATGACAGCTCCTCTACATGGTCATTTAAAATATATTCATAATCTAAAGAATCCGCCATGACACCAGGCAAAGGCAACGATTCACTCAGCCAAAGTAAAAACTTCACGGTTGTAAAAAGAAGAAGTGTGAGCGTGCTTTTATTTCCATTGTACCGGCACTTTATTTTGTTTGAGTCGGATATTATTTAGTCGTTGAGGTATCCTCGCAGAACCCGTTTGTGAGTTTAGGCCGTGACCTTAAGTGATGGGGTACAGTTAATTATGTATCTATCGATATATTTTTTATATCTATCCTTCTATTATTGCAACCTGTGAACTAATAATAAACTTAAAATATATTAATGGAACAATATTTAAATAGTCTCTTTAAGTGGGTGGTGTCATTGAATGTAATAATAATATTTGATTTTTAAATAAACATTCGAAATTATTGTATCTGTTTTTGTCAAGTATTTATTAATTGCTGCAGTTATATAATGTCAGGATCATATTCAAAATCGTCAAATATCTGCTTTTATTAAGCTCTTAATAAAATAATTCATATTAAAGGATTAAAACGCGTTGTATGCAACCGAACTCTTACTCAATGATATTCTCTATTTTTTTTTAAAAGCCTTGGCGTATCCAGGTAAATATTTATAAATAAAAAGTAGTATTTTAACTATATGTTGGATTCTCACGTTAATCATAGAGATTTCTTTAACTAAAATAAAATATGTTTCTATGGAGCAACGGATATCAGGTTCGTTTCACTGTTTCGAAATTTTTCACGTTTATAAACTCGGAGTATTGTTATAATATTTGTTTATAATATATGATCGGGATGATAGTAATTTGTAATGAATTCCTTTAATTAAATAGAAGGGCTCCGCAATTCAGATTGCCCGCTTTAGATACCAAATCTTCCGAGTTGTTATAGTACATAATTATTGTAGCATTATTAATAATATATGGAATAGGTATTATTATATGGTATATATGAAAAAAGGAATTATTATTTAACCTTTCTTATGTACGCAAATAAAGTTTCATAGTATTCAAATCGTTTTGATTCAATACGCCTTGTATCGATACACGTTCTTACAGAGAACATCACTAGATCACGAGTCACTTTTGTGTTCATCTTTTACACCTCTATCGCTGCACTCCTCACATCTATATATGTCTCGCTCTGGTTTCAAACAATGTTAGCATAAACCTCGGGTTCGATTAGGCTGATTGCAGACGATACATGTTAATATAATTAACTGAATTATTATTTTATTTCATTTTCATTCCTCTACTTACAACTTAGGGGCAACTCACAACAACAAAGTTATTGAATATTACGATTATTTGTAGGGCGTTCAATGAAGTTAGAATGTGTATGTTGCCGGTAACTTTGAATAAATCTAATTTTATTTTGTAGCATCATATACTTGGAATAACTTATTTCTAAACTTAAAATTTCTTTCTCAAATAAATTTTCATCTTGCACACCTAAAACATCCTGCACTGCAGCAGATGATGAACCTGTACTTCATCATCCTTTCAACGGCCGATAGATTCATCAGAAACTTTATAGGAATTAGATATAATTGTCCCTTTCAGATAATTTGTTTCTGCAGATTAATGGTGAATTCACATAATATCCATTGTTATAAATCGAGTTAAGAAATATCCCGAATCTTGTTTGTAATAGGTCCAAACAATCTTGTGAAACGTTCGGTCCCATTGCAATGCAATTTTCCTTATCGCACTGTAATAAAATAATTCATAAGTCTCAAAAAAGGTCTCAGCCAATGTTTCCTCTTAATAGTCGAGCACTCCAATTCAACGACGAATGATAGAGAATTATTATCACAAACGACAATTTATCACTATTATAATTATATCATATTATTATTAATTGGGTTCATGTGAAAATAAATGTAAAAAATCTTAGAAAACTTATACGTAGATAGAGTCTCTTGGTGCTAGAGAAACGATGAAAACAGACCAGGTGTATTACTTTAATATGGGTTACAAGCCACGTCTTACACTTGCAACTTGCGTCACTTTATTTTAGGGCATTGCTCAAAATAGAGGTTAACTGTCGACCACAATTTTTTTCGACGTTTTCATAGCTGTCACTGTCTATCTAGACGTATAAATGATCTAGGTAAAAAATAGTCGTTCTTGCCAGTTATCGATTTCATGCGATCATTTGGCTCTCAACAATTGCCCCTTAGCCTCTCAATTGTTTTGATAATATTAAAAAAAAAAACTTAAAACAGCTGAATTGATATTTACAACATCAACTTTTACAAGAAAACTAAAAATTTAGCGTTTAATCTAGTTTGTAGTCGCCCTAACTAGAGACAGATTTAAAAACTCGTGTAAGCGAAGATTCCTTTAAGACGGTATTAAGTAGTTCAAACTGTCAATGGCGATTATGGTAACGGTATTCAATATTGTGGCGTTTTTAACTGGGCCCATTTAAGATAAATACAATTTGGTGATTAAGTTTAACACTTAATTGGATGTCGTATTAAGATTTTCGATAATTATAATTTAAATTTAATCAAGCGATTTCGGGAGTTAGTAATATAAAAGAAATAAATTATGCAGTATTAACAATGTTGCTTTTTTTTTAAGTTGAAATATACAGGAGCATAAAACTTGAACGTGTCCATCAAATTAAATATTTCGGGGTTGTCATAGACAGTTATCTATGATGGGAGGTACATATTAAAACACTTTTATTTTATTTTTTTGGTAGAGGAGGACAAACTAGCGTAGAGGTCACCAAGGTAATTGATAACCGCTGCCCACATTTCAATTGTAACACTAGAGGAATCACTGGAGCGTTGCCGGTCTTTAAGTAAAGTGTACGCGTTTTTCTTGAAGGAATCCATGTCGTATCGTGCCGGAATCACCGCACCGCACAAGGAAGCACGTGGAAGAAAATTCCTTGCAAATCGTACTTTGGAAGAATGCCACACATCCAGATGGTAAGGATGATATCCTAATTTGTAGCGTGTCGTGTGAAGGTGGAATTCTGTGGCAGGTATCAGGTGAAACAGCTCTTCGGAACACTCCCCGTGATAAATGCGGTGCAAGATACACAATAAAGCGACATCTATACGCAACGCCAAGTGGACCAGCCGTTCACAGAGCACTGGGTCCCCGACAATTCGTGCAGTTCTGCACCAGACCAGAGATGACAGCAATACTCCTTAATATGTAATGCTACAAAGGTAAGCTTATGGGACAAAGGACTGCACTTTAAATACCACGCATGGAATCCTGCAACTAGGTTATTAATTCATGAAATAAAAATTCTACGTTTTTAGCCTTTTATTAATAGTTTGTTGTTAGTTAGCGATTTATTTAATAAGATTTGCACAATTTGCTTGCATTGTCTTATAATTGCGTGAAATCGTTCGAGAACTCTTTCGCACAACGTCCAATACACCGGTTCTCGTCCGATCACCGAAGTAAAGCAACGTCGGGCGGGGTCAGTATATAGATGGGTGACCGCTTGGGAACACCGCGTGATGTTGGCTTTTTGTTCATTTTTACACTACTTTTGCTTTGATTTACATACAGTGTGTAATTATAATATGTTGATATTGTTCGAAAGCTCTTTCGCCAACGTCCATACCACGTTGAATACACCGGTTCTCGTCCGATCACCGAAGTTAAGCAACGTCGGGCGCGGTCAGTACTTAGATGGGTGACCGCTTGGGAACACCGCGTGATGTTGGCTTTTTGCTCATTTCAGTACTTTTTGCTTTGGTTTTCTTACTATTTATTATTATTGGTTGGTATTGTCCAAAGGAGAACCTTTGATTTCCGCATAGTAAAAAAATATTACAGCGGGTCCTCGTGAGTGAGAACCTCCAGTCTCTTCCACTACTTCCTATCCATTCCTTTTTCAATCCAGACAGTTTGTACAACATCTATAACCTCATTAGACAAACTTCTGTATAATCCACACACACTTTTATGGCCTACATAATTTGAAGTGATAATTTCTAATAGGTGGGAATACCACTTCGTAACGTAACGCGTTACGGCGCCATGCTATCTGGCTTCCCTTTCACTCACGCATACGAAAGCTGTAATCATGCTCCTCCTCTCTCATTCTAACCAATTGTTACTTTTATAGGATTAAATAATAAATTAATTAATGATACTTATAATGTAGGTGCAAACACAAAATCCTAATGAAATTCAATAATTGTAACTAAGAATAAAATATATATTATAATCAATATTAAGATTTTATTTATAAAAATCCTTTCCTTATATTATCATATTAATATACATAATAACCTAAGCTTTTCTTAAGTTAAATAAATAAATAAATATTTTTTTAAATAATTTCAATATTAAATAGTTCAACTAAGTACATATTTATTATTCAAACAAAACATATCTCATAACTATATTTAAAATACTACGACTACATAAAATTAAAACTGTCATTACGTGGAAGCGTACCAAGAATACTGGCAGCATTACCGCGTTGGATAGCAAGACTGATCCGTTGACTGAAATAGCTGCCAGCGCTTGGGTTTCTAGTAGCCTTATTGAGGCACGAAGATAGTATTTTGAACATTCTCCGCGCCTCTGGGCCCCACGGGCCAAGTGTCTCGCCACCAAACGGCATACAGATGTATGACTCACTGAGACCACCATATTTGCGACGCTTGCTGTCTGCCGCAGTCGAAGCAGCAGCCCCAGCACCAACTGACGTAACTTGGACATGAAAAGGAGCCAGAGTGTCGATGCAAGTAGCGTCCCACACCAGCGCCCTTCCCCGTGCCCAAGCCACCAGCGTCATTCCATCAGGACGCTTGTTCAACTAAGTTAAGTTTAAGTAATCACTTCTGTCGGGGGTCCCGAGACGCACACTTTTTTTTAACTAAAAAAAGACTAAAAAAAGACTGACGTGAACATACGAACATAACCACGAACGAGTAAAGTTCAATAAAGATTATCGACAAGAATTTTAAATCCAAATAAAATACGCGCTCTCGAAATTACTATTATTTATATTATCATGATGGCCAATTTCGCTTCTCAATTTCGGATAAGCGTCGAGTTGTAATTTAGGCTTTCAGACGGGTTTGCGAAGTGGAATATTGTGGTATTAAGAGGATTACATTCTGCGACGAGATAAGTAATTTGTGGGTGTAATGCTTGATGTTATAGTATACTGTTATACTGCGGTTATGGACAGCGATACCTGCATACTAAGGCGTTATACAGGCTGTCCCAAAGTTATGGGACATGAAGGGAAAGTACCTTAAATATCGAAGATAGGCTATTTTACTGAAAGAAGACTTTATGTTATTTTTAAAAGTTAGTAATTCTACATTCAAAGAATTTCTAAAAATTACTTGCCTCGTCTGGGAATCGAACCGACTTAAATCGCCAATCTTTTAATGAGTCCGCTGCCTGTTGATTTTACCCCTATATCATCAGTTTTTTTCATATCTAGAAATCTGAAGGTTTTAATTATTTTAACTGGGGCTAACAAAACTGAGTTTTGAAATTTTAATTACATTGTCTACTTTCCAGAAGAAGTGACTCAGCAACGCTGATAAAAAGAAGAGTGCTTGTGATAGAAGCAATGAGATCTGATATACTATTTTGAATAAAAAGATTTATTTATTATTTTATTAAATAAGGGACGAGACGAGCAGGACTTTCAGTGGATGGTAAGATTTGAATTTGAATACATTTCTTGCGACTTCATCTTATTAAAACTCATAACTTTTCCTGAGTGATGGTAAAATCTTTGACATACAAAAGTGTCATTTTCACCTTATTGAAAAAATGATTTTTCTTCGTTTTTATTAATTCTATCACTCTATAAGTATATTATATATTTAAATTAAAAATGATTTTTATTTAATTAAGTTCATTGTCCATGAACTACAGGTAGGCAGTTTCTTAAACTAAAATCAACACTTGAAAGCTTGCTTCTACAGTTTATCTAGGACTATACGACGTGGGTACCTTAAGCTCTTTAACTCTTTTTATAAGGCTAATGGTAATTTGCAATTTGAAAGGAGTAGTAGATCTTGGGTTCATCCACCTAACAGTAAAAATTTTAAATGAATACGCTTTATCAATAAATTGTGAAAAAGGAAGGGAGAAAACTGTAAAAAGGACATTCAAAATACAAAGAAAGTTTTTTAATGGCACAAGAAGACAACCTAGCTGATGATGAAATTTGATCATCAACAGTTTGTTATTCATTTTAAGCTATCTCCCTCACTGCTGCGATCAAAATATACGAATTTAATTTAATGAAATAAACAATTTAGTATCAAAATATATGGACGATGCAGTATTCAAACGCGCGCATCTCGCCATGCGCCGTAGCGCTTAATGCGACTTAGCTACCCAATTCGAAATAGCGACGTGCGTAATAATCCCTAGATGCATTGGAAGACTCACAGGAGCTGTTCGCTTCTAAGGTAGGTATTGGTCGTGTTATTCATTTTTTTTTTCTGATCACATGTAGTAAGTTTCTTGTGCTGTCGCTTGCAGTTAGTAGGTCCTTTAACGAATCTATTCTATCTGTTAATCTGACAACGGTCGTCACTCTAAATAGTTTGATGTGAATTTATCGTAGATAAATTTAATACTCTTTCTCAAAATAATCATTAACACCAATTAATAACTCAATTTATTTAATTCCACATCAACCTGCTTTCGTCATAATGTCATTGACTCCCTGCGTAAGGGAGCTAATTTGTAGAATTGTAAATTGTTACTTTTGTAACACTACTTTAAATAATTAAGATTAATAAGATTTAGAGACATACCTAAATCTTTTATACATGCCAGTTATTGATATTTTTGCTATGTGTCATTTCGTTTTAAGTCTCCTTGTTGATATTTTTACATTTGTGCATAAATATTGTTGGTTTGTCGAACAAAGTAAAATAAAAATAAAATAAAGCAGAATTTTGGCTGCTGTTGCAGTTTCCTTGAATATATAAAATTATCCAAAGAGACTTTTTTTATGGAAAAGGAGGACAAAAGATAGGACGGGTCACCTGTTGTTAAGTGATCACCGCCGCCCACGTTCTTTTGCAACACCAGAGGGATCACAGGAACGTTGCCGGCGTTTAATGAAGATGAACGCGCATTTTTTAATGGTACCCAAGTCGTATCTTCCCGGAAACTGCACAAGGAAGCTCATTCCACAGCTTTGTAGTACGTAGAAGAAAGTTCCTTAAAATCCGCACTGTGGAGGACCCCCACATATCCAGATGTTGGGATGATATCCTAAATTATGGCGTGTCGTGCGAAGGTGAAATTCGACGGCAGGAATCAGATGAAACAGCTCTCGGAACACTCCCCGTGATAAATGCGATAGAAGAAACACAATGAAGCGACGTCTCTACGCATTGCCAAGTGATCAAGCCGTTCACAAAGGACTTTATCCCCGACAATTCAAACTGCTCTGCGTTGGACGCGGTCAAATGGGTCGAGCTGATACTTGGTTGCGCCCCACCAAAGATTACAGATATGATGATAGTCCATATTATGTGGCCGGAACTGCGCTTTGTAGAGCGCAGCAGAATAAACTGTCAGCGAAACACGTGTAGAATTGATTGAAGACAAAATTAGCGAAATTTACACTCAAGATAACTGAAAAAGAAATTGGATAATATTGGATTACCGCAATATTTCAAATTTCCAAATACAATAAATATAACAAATTGCCCACCACATCTGAGCATTGCTAAACTTTGAACGCCTATATAAGTTTGTAATATCATGCTGCAATTTTGTAAATTATCTGAATGTGAATTTGAAACACATAATTTTAAATATTATCAATAACTTAGGGCTAATCTCAATTAAATATCGTTTATATACAAGAAAACAATGCTCAGTCCACTTAACATAAAAATTTAAGAGGTAGAAAGTATTCAAGAATACTGGCAATATAGATAGGTTGATCCATTGGCTGAAATACCTAATAGCTATTAGGCACACAGATAGTTATAATTAGTACCTAAATATGGCTAATTAGAGATACGTATTTACTAATAGATAAAATTATGCGTAGGTGTAGAGAAGTATGCCAAGGGACAAAGCCAATCATCTTTATAATTTCAGTAATATGTCTGTCCTACTGGGTGGCATGGTATAGTTATGCAAATATTGGTATAACGTGCCTAAATTCTCGCGCTTTTGGTGTTCCGTGAGCTGTAAACATTGAACGATAAGATTCAATAAATGACGGATAATTTTGATTCAAATCGACACCGTATTTTGGTATAACAACGCCGAAACACACGCGAGTTTGTACAGTCGCGCACATAAATGTAATTCTTTATTTATTCAAATAACAAGCGGATTTCATATATCTTCTTTGCTAAATTGTTTTGATTTTCTAATAATAAAGTGTATGAAGAAATTGTTCATTAGTACATTAGTGCAATTTCTTAGCGCAAGCTCAGTGCACAATACTTCCTTGTCAGAATGATGTAAATATTCGATCAAATATTATGGACTGTAAAAATAGGGTTTAGTAACTGCGACGTAAAATCAAGTACATTGTCACGAGCTCACGATAACAAAAAAGATCATTTTCCGTTTGTTATCATACTTTGGTATTAGTTTTATATAATGAATTACCAGGATATATAAAAAAACGTCATAATTAAAGTTTGTCAGATAATACATCACACTGTAATATCTGATTGAATATCCGTATGATTGATAAAATACTAAGCAATTTTATCTAGACTTGTATTGAAAAAATAAATTAAATAAATTACTCAAACATAATAAATATTATTATTACATTTACAATTTATAAAAAATAAAATCTATTAGATGTTTATTTTATCAAGTAATATTTGTTGTGTAACTTTTATTAAAACAGGGGGACAAAAGAGGCAAGTTGAATATTTTACTTTGTGAAATATTATTGAGCTGTCACGCTCGGCTTTGCGACACTCTTTGGATAAAGTTGGCTCAAATCAAGTAAGGGATTGCGATCAGTCGTGGAATAATTTAAATTAAATATTATGTAATATGTTATAACTGCATGAATAATTAATTAACAAAACCAGTTTTATTTCGTATTATTAACGTAATAAAGTGGCCGTGTTTTTTTTAATTTGCCGTGAGGTCGTAAAAAAGAGAAGAAGCCACAGAAGTATTTCCTAGATCTGTTTATGCCCATATCTGCCATCAAATAATACCCATTTCTTTTAAAATATCATTTATAGTATTTTATACCTCAGCTAATCAACGGGTGATTAGTAAGACTCTCTCGTCCAATATTCTGTTAGTGATAGTAGCTTCTAAGCAGCAATATTGTGAGAAAGCTATACAGAGTGACACTATTCCGCAATATACTAATAAAATAAAATAAAAAAAAAAACATAAAATGGTAAATGACAGGAGGATATGTTTCTTTATTCCCAAATACCTACTTGCATATCATTTTTTTAAATTTGGTTCAGAAGTGCATCACATTGAAATTTTTTCACTGTCCCTATGATAATAATTATTAATGTTCTTAGCATGCATCAGATTTCTATAAATCCTAGTTAAACGATAATTTGAATTGAAAGAAGGTAACGTACTTACAAAAGCATTTTTCTGCTAACAAAATTGTTATAAATAAATCCACGAATATATAAAGACTAAGCGCAATATTATCCTTACCATTTATTATAATAGATAATTAACAGTATAGTGTCTGGCACAAATAAGCGGTGTCTTTGAATCAATATAGTTCGTTATATACCTGAACCCTTGTAGCAAAAATACAATTAGCATTCTTAAAAGTAATAAAATATCAATAAATTCTTGCCATTTGAATATCTTGTAAAGATATTAATTATTTAATATAGGAACACTTTCTCTCACGACTGTACATCCAATCAAGTATCAAAGGATTTCTACGCGTTGTAAACTGTTCAACTATTAACCCGTGTCTTATAATTAATAAGCATGTAAAATTGTATAATCGATCGGAAACACCAGCCCATGTAAGAACCCGTGGGCGGTAACAGGCAATGTTTTATTGAAAAGAATAGCATCATTTTTTGTTTTTTTTTGGTAGGGGAAATTTTAACGGTTCGCGTCACAGACATGCTGATGATAGGTGCCGCGATAAATATATAATTTAAAAAAAAATATAGATATATTATATAGTTCGACACTTTTTGGATAAGTGAAATCTCCCGAGCTTGCGTCACCAAAATACTTATAGCAGTATATCTGTAGCTATACAGCTGACGTATTGTGCAACATTAGTTGTGTGTATATCTTTTAAGTGAAATTGAATGAATTTAGTGAAAAGTTCAATGTGTTTATACTGTGCAATTTAGAAATAATGTTTCTGTTTGATTAATATATTATTCAAAATAAATTGAAATGAATAATTGAACTGTTTTAAAAACAATTAAACACTATGAAATTCCACATATTAATTTTAAAACTTCTATGCTTTCACTTCTATCGGTAGTCTCCAGAACTGCCAATTTTACTTTATGTGATTTAAGGACAAACAAGCGAGTAACTTGATGGTAAGTGTTCGTCGGCGCCTATGTCCTCTTGATTGTTACAAATAATTTCAAATTCATATATTTTTTCTCACAATGCTTGGAAATTGAAGCATTATTTTGACAACCTTCTTCGAGATAAATCGAAATTGATGTACTGGCCAAATAAATGTGAGCAGAAGTTGTATGAAAATCCATTTCTGTCATGGTTTATCGGTCAAATAAATTACATAGTGAACTCATTATATATGTCGTGTAATGTAAAAGAACGGTCTTTTACAGAGGTTTTATTTAAATTTCAAAGCCAGTTTGCAAATAGAAAGAAAAATATAATAAAAATCTATTGTTGTTCGTTGATTGATTTTGAAAAGTAATAATTTTATTTGAAGAAATGAGTTCAAATGAAGACAAAGAGTGTGATGAACTTACTTTTACGCCACCTGAAGTTCAAGAAGTAGCAAGATCCGTTAAGTTTTAATTTCCACTCATTATTTCGGAAAAGTACAATACAAGCTTTGTCCACAACTAGGCATTGATGAACTTACGTATGTGTGCCTCGGTTCACCTCGGTTTTCATTACACGTTCGTCCATCAATACTCAATCTATAGAGCGGTCGTTTTCTGGCTTAAATATGGTTAAAAGGCGTTTATTTCCTCAAAATTGATTCCTTTAGAATTACTTATGGTTGAGGGAGGTGATGGCTGTTTGGACCAGAATGGTCGCTTACGCCCGCATACATAGCTCCTTTCAGAAGTCAAATTGAATTGAAGTTCTTTTTTAATGCTTATTATTATTATGTTATTTTAATCACGCCAGATGCAGGCATAGTGTTGTTCCTGCTTACAGCGTCCACACAAACGACACGTCGCGGTCAGCATCTAGTTCATAATAGCGACGTCGCGGGCGACATCTAGTTCGTAATAACGACGTCGCGGGCGGCATCTAGTTCGTAATAACGACGTCGC